>JASANE010017218.1:0-18446 GCA_030248225.1 Trileptium ribeirensis
GTTATGTTTTTAGTTCAGTTACGTATTGCTAACAGATAAACACAGTACCTTGCTATGTAAATTTAGTACTAAATTCGACATAGGGAGGACTGTGTTTATGCGTCAGTACTAAATTCGACACAGGGAGGGCTGTGTTTATCTGTTAGTACTAAATTCGACACAGGGAGGACTGTGTTTATCTGTTAGTACTAAATTCGACACAGAAAAGACTGTGTTTATCTGTTAGTACTAAATTCGACATATGGAAGACTGTGTTTATCTATTAGTAATAAATTCGACATAGGGGACTGTGTTTATGCGTCAGTACTAAATTCGACACAGCGAGGACTGTGTTTATCTGTTAGTACTAAATTCGACATATGGAGGACTGTGTTTATCTATTAGTACTAAATTCGACACCGGGAGGACTGTGTTTATGCGTCAGTACTAAATTCGACACCGGGAGGACTGTGTTTTATGCATACAGGTATCAAATTGACACAGGAGAACTGTGTTTATAGTATTAGTACTCGAATTCGACACAGGGAGGACTGTGTTTATCTGTTAGTACTAAATTCGACATATGTAGGACAGTGTTTATCTGTTAGTACTAAATTCGACATAGGGAGGACTGTGTTTATCTGTTAGTACTAAATTCGACATAGGGAGGACTGTGTTTATCTGTTAGTACTAAATTCGACATAGAAAATACTGTGTTTATCTGTTAGTACTAAATTCGACATATGGAGGACAGTGTTTATCTGTTAGTACTAAATTCGACATAGAAAATACTGTGTTTATCTGTTAGTACTAAATTCGACATATGGAGGACAGTGTTTATCTGTTAGTACTAAATTCGACATAGGGAGGACTGTGTTTATCTGTTAGTACTAAATTCGACATAGGGAGGATTGTGTTTATCTGTTAGTACTAAATTCGACATATGTAGGACAGTGTTTACCTGTTAGTACTAAATTCGCCGTAGGGACCTTTTTGTTTAACAACATAGCTGTTGTTGGCATTGGGTAACAAGTTCGCACTACAAGCAGTAATTCGTTCAACAACATTGAATTGCCAACTGCAAAATCTTAAATTTTTAAGTTTTAAAAATACACGATACATTGCGAAGGTACAGCTGCCGTTCCAAAAATTGGTCTGATTTTGGCAAGAGAAACATTTTGATTTAATTTTAAACTTATTTAGCAACAACATTATAGAGTTTTTAATGAAGACCAGCTCATCCTTCTGTCTTTATTACCTATACAAGCATAGGGAACGCCAAGAGTCATATACAAGACCATAAATTGCCAAGTCTGAAAGTTATAATGATTTTTTTTTTGCAGTTTTGGCCCAAACCTGGTATTTCTGACACTTTATTATTTAGCTGAGATGATGTTTAACAGCAACAATGAATGTGGTTTCTACATCGGGAATTGCAAATAGGATGGTTAGCACGGTCACTTTAAGTTTAGTGGCGCATTAAGATAATATCAATGGTATGATCATGCAGCCACTGGGTGATTGCATTGACGCGGCGTTTACGTTATAAAACGCCCGCCATGCGGAAGATTTGTCCACGTGTGGTCACGACCATACCATGGTGCATGGTACTCGCAAGGACATACAGTTCAGCACAAGTCATGGTGTCACTGACACCATACATATTACACTATGGTGTCTTCGATACCCTATGTTTGAATAGTTACTTAAAAAAAGGCGGGAAAACTAGCTAACTGAAATTTTATATGATTTACGCTAATTGATTGTAACCCATAAACCATTCCGTTGAAACCTTTGCGTAGGAAATGCGAGGACAGAAGTTTAACTTTGTAAATACCATACAACGGAAAAAACATGAAGACATCTTCCCAAATGACTTTAATCATTGCTAACTAGTAGTTAATGGTGTCCACGACACCATGCATAAATGCTGATGGTGTCCGAAACACCATATAGAATGGCTTAGAATACAGTGTTGGTGTTCTGTATACTTATATCGTTAACGGTGTTAGATAGGCTGTACGTGGACAAAGCTTCCAGGTGGCCAACTTACAACGTAAACGCCGCATGAGAACATTTGAATCAAATATCGCTAAGCAGACATGACTTGTCGAGGCAGCAAAAGTAGCCACGACCAGTTTACCAAATGCTTTGCTATTGTCCGCGTATTGCCTAGTGAATGGGGTTATTCAAGTGATGCTATGTGAGCAGGTATGACTTAAGCGAATTTTTACCTTGTGAAAATTTGAACCAAAGTTGGTTTAAATATTAGTTATCATATTATGGACGATATAAAGCGCCCATGTATGCAAACTCCCACCTACCGTGAAAATTGGTCTTTGACAATAATTGAAAAAGAAACAAACGATAACACAAAAATGCAAAACTAAAATTACAAAATTAATGACTAGCTATGTAATAAATTACGAAATTAGTCACCACAAGATATAATGCAGAAAGAAATGGTAGGTAAATTGGTTTCAGCCGGCAGCGCCACAAAAATTCAGCTTGGTCTATAACTATGGTTTAAAAATAGACATTAATATTTAATATTTGCTACTGAAATGTGAGACATATATGAATGCAAATCGATTCATCGGTATGTGCCAATCCTTAAAATCTTCAAACGTAAAAAAATTGGATACATCCGTGAATGCTTTGCTGTGCTACGGCAGATGCTGGAATATATATAGTTGCATTAGTGTA
The DNA here is from genome assembly GCA_030248225.1 of Trileptium ribeirensis. Lineage (NCBI taxonomy): Eukaryota > Metazoa > Nematoda > Enoplea > Enoplida > Thoracostomopsidae > Trileptium > Trileptium ribeirensis. The sequence continues at coordinate 2,686 of JASANE010017218.1, forward strand.
GCAATTGGATAATTAGATAATCTATCTTACTGGGGAGAATAAATTTATTTAGAAATGTCGCTAAAATACGTTTTGGAGCTTTTAGCAGACATGAATGTTTTGCTTAAAATTATAGGAATAGACTCACGCAATAGTGTTTGGCACGCCCGATATGCATTGAAAAATTGTTTGCGGTTTATGGGCATAGCAACTACAAATTTAAAAATAGAACTAGCGACAACTGATGGCTGTAAAGGTCTGCCATGTAAACATACCGGGAAAATAAGAATTTTTAGATTCTATTATTATATGGATTATTACATACATATATGTAAGAATCTCATTTTCAGGCTCATGATTACTCCAATATTTATTGAACAACGATCGCAAATGCCAAAGTGCCGAATGAGATTTGTGCCGGAACCGGAACCGGCAACCGATCCGAATCAACAATCTGTCGACGGACGACCTCCACATTACGGATTATCCGATGCCAATCCGGTTACCAATGCATTTATTGGCGAGAAATTGAAGGTTGAATGGTACCTGGAGCCAGCGTCAGGTACGTTATGAACGGTGATTTGGTTGGAGAATTGTGCACACTACAGTACTAATATATATATATATATAATTTTAGTAACTAATACAGTAAAGTCTAATAGGCCACCGATCAGAGAAAGTTACTACATTTAACATTACGACATACATCTTCATGATATAATATTTGACCTAGATTTTCATAATACATTATGTTATATTTATAACTAGTACATTTTTAAAGGAAGGTCCACCAGTTATTATGCACCGTTTACGTTATAAATGATCCCCATGTGAAAGTTCTGTCCACCCTTAGTGTCTCTGCCACCATCAAATATATGGGGTACTTTATAACGTAAACGCGGCATTAGAAACCAACGCGAATCTGGTGTTTCGTGACATAAGCAGTCTGAGTTGTCCGGGCGCTGTGAAAGAATCCGGTTTCGATTCGAAAGCTATGTTTTAGCTAACAGGTGATTCCAATAAGACCGACCATTTTACAGTATATATGTACTCTAAAGTCGTGTTTGTCATCGGATGCGAAACCATTCGGCCGGCAGTTGAACGGGAACGATGTTTTAAGTCGCGATTACCAGAAAGGATTATTCCATCCCTGAACCAACATCGGCCATTAACAATAACTGGTGCAAAATCCACATACCGGTTGTTGTATGCTGTTTGTCGGCCGGTTCGGTCGGCCGGTTGTACAACTAGTATCAAGCCAGAACGATGTTTTAAGTCGCGATTACCAGAAAGGATTATTCCATCCCTGAACCAACATCGGCCATTAACAATAACTGGTGCAAAATCCACATACCGGTTGTTGTATGCTGTTTGTCGGCCGGTTCGGTCGGCCGGTTGTACAACAAGTATCAAGCCAGACTATCCACACCCTCTTTACTATGTATTAATGTTGCATTGCTTTTAATAAACAAAATAACTAAATATCGCACGTATCCATATTCCATATGGCACAATTATGTTCCCGTACAATCATATTAAAATTTCTCACACCATATTAATATTATTTAATGTAATGGGTTGTACTACAGATTACATCGGTTCAGAAAAAGCGTCTAGCAACACTTATACTATCAATCATATTAATATTTAAATATATTTTTACTATACCAGTGGACATTAGTTACTATGACAGACTTGAAAATGGACGTTTGCCTAATCACTGCATGTAATACTGTTTGGCCATTAGTCCGACTAGGCGCAGAATCTGTACATGCTGTACAAACCATTTTATTTGTCATTGGAGCGAATTTTCGAACAAATGCTGAAATAGCGATTGGGGATATAAAATTTTTGCCCATGTCAAATATAGGGGCCGCGCGTTATAATGTTAGAAAAAAGAACAGCTTAGAGCGGGGGGTTCAGGGGGTGGTAGCACCCCGACTTAGGCTTAGGCTTAGTACATAGCTCATATAGGGACCTTAGCTTAGACTAAGACTAAGGCTTAGTATATGGAGAACGGCATGACATGCACTACACTTCGGCGCCTAAAGTTGACATGGACCAAATTTTTTATTGGTTTAACAACTTTAATCGGAATTTTAATTACCTAAAACTTGGAATATTTCTTTAATGTACAATGACACGAAACTCGCCTTGAATAAGTACGATAAAAGTATTTGTGATATATGTTACATGAACAATTTGCTTTACATATTCGAAAAGTATCTGGTAGCCTGTGACGCGTTCAGGGTTTGCATAAAATATAGAAGTCGGGTAGGATGCAGTGCGGGTTGGGTCAGGTCTGGTTGAGGTGCGCGCCTGCGGGTCGGGTCGGGTCAATAATAGCGTTGGGCCAAACGATAGAATGGTAAGTTTGGACTTCCAGCGCAATGGAATACAGATGGTTGGCAGATCTTATTAGCAAGCACATGAAAATAAATTGTACAAATGTACCCATGCATGCATGTATGTATTAATATCAGTAGAAAAATAGGCTGTCCAAACAATCATGCTTGTCTTGGATTTTGTAGAATATATATTACGTGTGATTTAAAAAAGAAACAAAGTCGGGTCGGTCGGGCTGACACTTTTGTCGGATCGGGTCGCGTACGACGAGAAAACTCGGCCAGAATTACCTCTTTAGCTTGTATGCTACATGGTTTGGAACAAGAAAAATAGCTGCTCACGGGTGTTTGGACAACAGCTTTTCAGCCTAGTATTAGACTTAATCTATATAGCTTTTATAAGGTGTGAGCCCTAGGTTAAGACTTAAGCTAATAATATCGAGAACGGCTTTTACAGAGCGCATATTTCTTGGGTCACCAAGCGTTTGCATTCAGTCGCTGGCTGAATGAATTTTTCACACACACAATAGTTTGAATTTATGGTGTTTTTCAGAAGCATTCGGATTTTTGGTCAACAACTGTACGGTATTGGATTCGTTGTCCGGACGTTCCTATCAAGTCATCGACGAAAAAGGGTACGTTAGACGTAGTAAAATAAATATTAGATACTTAGCAACGGTTTGATTCCTGTCTAAAGCAAATAGTTTTTCGCGTAGCCTTTATCCACTGTTGAGACGAGACAATAGACAAGTTCGATTTTAGTATTATAAGGGTGCGTTAGACGTAGTAAAATAAATATTAGATACTTAACAATGGTTTGAATCCAGTCTAAAGCATATCGCGTAGCCTTTAATTACCGTTGAGACGAGATAATAGCTAAATTCGATTTTAGTATTATAAGCTTTCAAAATGTTATCACTAATCCTCAAGGCATATGTACATTAAGGAAAGCTATGATTTTGTTACATAAGCTTAAGATTATTGTTTTAAACACGTGTTGTTAGGTTTTTGTTTTTAAGCTTTTGTCATTATCGCTTAGTCACCTTTTATAAACTAGGCTTTGAGGGCTTCTCATATAAGCTTTAAACTATCATTGCGCTTTAAGGCCCAGTTCTTAATTAAGCTCTGGTTTTGGTATTGTCTTTAGGTTATCGCTGTGCCTTACCGTCTTGTTAACTAAGTTTGAGTTGATGTTATCTATAGATTATCGCTATGCCTTAACAATTTGTAGTTATCTAAGCATTGGTTTTGGTATTGGGTTTAGGTTATCGCTGTGCCTTACCGTCTTGTTAACTAAGTTTGATTTGATGTTATCTATAGATTATCGCTATGCCTTAACAATTTGTAGTTATCTAAGCCTTGGTTTTGGTATTGGGTTTAGGTTATCGCTGTGCCTTACCGTCTTGTTAACTAAGTTTGATTTGATGTTATCTATAGATTATCGCTATGCCATAACAATTTGTAGTTATCTAAGCCTTGGTTTTGGTATTGGGTTTAGGTTATCGCTGTGCCTTACCGTCTTGTTAACTAAGTTTGATTTGATGTTATCTATAGATTATCGCTATGCCTTAACAATTTGTAGTTATCTAAGCCTTGGTTTTGGTATTGGGTTTAGGTTATCGCTGTGCCTTACCGTCTTGTTAACTAAGTTTGATTTGATGTTATCTTTAGATTATCGCTATGCCTTAACAATTTGTAGTTATCTAAGCCTTGGTTTTGGTATTGGGTTTAGGTTATCGCTGTGCCTTACCGTCTTGTTAACTAAATTTGATTTGATGTTATCTATAGATTATCGCTATGCCTTAACAATTTGTAGTTATCTAAGCCTTGGTTTTGGTATTGGGTTTAGGTTATCGCTGTGCCTTACCGTCTTGTTAACTAAGTTTGATTTGATGTTATCTATAGATTATCGCTATGCCTTAACAATTTGTAGTTATCTAAGCCTTGGTTTTGGTATTGGGTTTAGGTTATCGCTGTGCCTTACCGTCTTGTTAACTAAGTTTGATTTGATGTTATCTATAGATTATCGCTATGCCTTAACAATTTGTAGTTATCTAAGCCTTGGTTTTGGTATTGGGTTTAGGTTATCGCTGTGCCTTACCGTCTTGTTAACTTAGTTTGATTTGATGTTATCTTTAGATTATCGCTATGCCTTAACAATTTGTAGTTATCTAAGCCTTGGTTTTGGTATTGGGTTTAGGTTATCGCTATGCGTTAACCTCTTCTTGTTAATTAAGCTTTGATTTTGATATTGGCTTTATGTTATGTCTATACCTTGACCTCTGATTGTTAACTTAGCTTTGAATTTTGTGTTGGCTTTAGGTTATCACTGTGCCTTGTCGCTGTACCTTTAGCTCTTGTTGTTAACTAAGCTTTGATTTTTATATTGGCTTTAGGCTATCGCTATACCTTAACGTCTTATTGTTAACTTAGCTTTGATTTTGGTAATGGTTTTAGCGCTATGACCTATGATGATCAGTTTTAATGGAACGCATTTATAGTGTGATTATGGTGATTATTTGCAGTTTTTATCCTTTGCTTTATCATATAATAAGTGTTTGTCTAGTGCAATTCAAAGGATATATTGGATTGGCGGTAATTTTGCGGTATACGTATCCATTTAGGGTCTGAATAACCCGGAATTCTACAGTTTGATGGCAATTTATAATATTTCAATTATTGTTAATTCTTTATCGAAATTCTAAGCTTTTTCTCCTTATAATTATACGGTAAACGGGCACCACGTATTTTACAACTATATGAGAACGTTGCATATATTTTTTGTTTTTATGTTTAAAAATATTCGCCTAAAAACATATCGGAATCCATATATACTATTTTTCTCAGTGTCCTGACAATGAAATTAATGGGCGAAGCTCAGTTACCTGCTGGGGTGTAGATCTGCGCAACAAACCGATAAAGAGAATTTAGATGCCATTATTTTATTGTTGGACGTCGGCCACGTGAACCCTTGGCAGTGGTACTGCCAATTTTGAGTTTTTTGAAGCAAGAGATGTCACAAACTGCTCTACCCGTTTGTCTTTGACAACTGAATAAACACACTTAATACTCTAGGAGAACTTTATCCGGGACTACTTTTCTGCAGCCGAGCTTTATCGCATAACTGAATAAACACACTTAATACTCTCGGAGAACTTTACGCCGAGATTACTTTTCTGCTACCGAGCTTCTGTACTTAACTGAACAAGCACGCTTAATACTGTAGCAGAACTTTATGCCGAGGTTGCATTTCTGCAGCCGAGTTTCTTCACTTGATTTCATAGACACACTTAATACTCCTGGAGAACTTTAGCAGAGCTTCTTCACTTGACGCTTATAACCAATTCACATGCTTGCATAATGTATTTTAGATGCTCAAACGATATTAATCTCTTTTCTCATCCACACTACGATATATATACCGATTTGGCGATTGTTCATTGGCACGCATTCCGGGTCCCCGACAATTCTCGTCTATCAGTTCATTGCAACTGCTTGGTTTGCTCTGATATTTCCGATGACACTGGATCTACAGGATGCGGTAATGTTCCGACGGTGAGAAATTGTCACAGAGATATTATATAATTAGTATTGGAATAGAGATTCATCATTATGTTATATACTCAATCATTTTGTAGTATCACCCTAATCGGTAACTATTAAAACAGAGATAATTTCTACAATTTCCTTAATTATTAGATGTCACTATGCAATCGATCAGTTTAAAATGTGCGCTCATGGAGATACTTTTTGTCGCAAAGGACATATATTTCTGGGTAAAAATTTTCACCAGATATCTGAAATTTCTGGAATAACATAAATTGTACGAGATTGCTACGGACTACCGCAAGAGAAAATTTTGGTCGAAATTTTAACACTGAAATGGCTAATTTTTGGCGCAAAATATATTTATATAACCATTGCACAGTTTAAATTAAACGGTCTACAAAACAATATAGCATTATACACTTTAAGGCTACATTTTAAACTTTAGTTTATACACATCAGAATACAAACAATATTTTGACTTCAAAATTTCAAATTATTTTTTGATGTTTTTGGCTTATTAACGAATATATAACCTGACCTAGATGTAGCTATGATATTTTTCCTTACCATATATTTAAATTTGATGTTCATTTTTATGTGCATATATTTTAGCCTCCATTCTGTCCCAATTTTGAGAAAGTTGACGTTCGAACACAGAATAATGTCTTCTTCGATTTTCAACGTGACTATGTGGCACCGGCAAATCTTCGCGGCGAATTTGAGATCCAAACTGATTTGCAAGTATTCGAAGAAACCGAGGATTTACCGGACAATGCATTGGAGCAAATCAAGGGTTAGTGTAACTAGCATAAAGCTGGCATAACTTGTATGCAGCATTCACAGAGAAATGTGCGCAGTTACTTCACGTGGTGAAAGGCACAGCATGGGAGTCTATCGTTTGTTGGCGGATTGAAAACCGCAATAAAACCGGTTAGCATTATAAACAGTTCTCTAAGGCCTAGCTTAGGAAGCGAGGTTCGGAGCCTAAGGGGACAGCCGGGTCCGCGGGGCTCTCGCTAGGTCTTCCACATGGTATGGACTTCGGTGCGGGGAGGGAAGGTCGCCAGGAGCTCGTCGAAGGAGATGGTCGTGCCCCGCCGGCTTCGGTGCGAATGCGTTCGGCAACTGCGGCGTCGCGGGGGGGGGAGGGCTGGACCACTTGTCATGGGAGTAGCCTAGGTCTCTGGGGATGGAGTGTCCGAGTTTTAGGTGGTAACCCCCTACCCGTTATATTCATGTATGGCTAAGGCTTAGGCTTCGTATATCGATAACGACATAGCCTATTTTTAACATACGCGCCTAAAAGTTGCAAGAATATTTTACAAGTCACTCACTAATTTAATGAAAATATAACTCAATCTATTCAGCTAACTTTAAGATCAGTGTATGTATCATTTTGTTGGTTTTTATTATTTAAATTTCATTATTACTTTCAAGGTTTGACCACAAACAAGAATTGTCTAGCAGTTGCGCTTCAGCAGTTTTTGAATTTTTGTGACCTAACAAACAATAATATCAAACATTTTGATCAAAATATATTTTTAAGATTCCGCTCAGCGTAATTACGTCACGCGACATCGGGCGCTTGGCGAATCAATTTGTATCGCAACTGATGCATTCAGTGTGATCGCAACACTTGCTTGTGTGATTTTTGTCAGCTGTTCCGGACTTTGTGTAGTGCTATTGCACCTCAAACGCAGACGAAAGCATTTTACCGCTGGCTCCATCTTGGGTACGAACAATTATCCGGGGTTATCATCGCCGACGACTCATCACTCGAGCGGTGATGGATCTCGTTCTTGCTACTCTTCGCTTGCCCATTGCAATCCCGCCGCTTTTCCGTCCAGCAACGGAATGGAAGGCTTTACGACAATCGGTGGCAGTACGCGATCCTCCAACTGCACGCCAACAGAATTAAGCGACATTGCCAGAGTTTCTATCAGTAGGCAATCTGGCCACTGCGGCATCATTACTCCGCTGAGCCCTTCACCACCCATGTTGGTGCACGGTGGAAGTTGTTCTGATTATCCGATAAGCAGCGACCGCCGATGTGACAAAATGCATAGCCAAATGTCAAATCGATGAACAACTGTTGATATTTCTGTGATCATTGACGTGTAAAATATATATGTAAGACTCTCTTTTTGTAAAAGCATAAACAAGTTCTAACCCAGATATTTAAATTAGGAAAATTTCCACACTTGAAATAATAGAATTATTTTCATGTGAAATGCTTGGCACTTTCGTGTTGTAAGTACATCACCAACAGTAGCGCTCTCTAAATTGTGTGGTTTTTCTTTAACGTCTCCGCTCATGTTTTCCATCGTCCAGTAGCTATAACCATTTCGTCATATCGCTGGAATTATAATCGCCGCTACAAACTGTATCTTATTAATCTATATTTTCGCAGTGAGATTTTGGTGCTTGCGTATAATCTTGGAGGACGTTATGCATCCCAGGAAGCCTGTACCAAAAAAAACTAGATTTTATGTCAGCTGTTTATCCCAGCTAGCCTGAAACTAAAAATATCTGATTTTATGCCAGCTGTTCATCCCAGGAAGCGTGAAACTAAAAAAATTAGATTTTATGCCAGCTGTTCATCCCAAGAAGTGCGGAACTAAAAAAATTGATGCCTGGTTGAAGAATGACACTTTAGTAGGTTCCTAAGTTTTTTATGATTGCCTTGTGTGGGCGACCGAAATATAAAATTATCCAAGTCCTATCTTGTGCACAGCAGGCTCTAGTAGATATTCGAAAAATTTTAAATTTCTTTTTTTCTCGGTATTAAAGTCGTGTTAGAGTTCATATACTGATCATTTAGTAACATCCTTTGTGGTATACTAAAATCGAAAAGCTTTTTGACTTTAACGCTTTGTGTCAAATTTTGAGTTATTATCTACACAACTTGGCAATACGTTCTAAAATTCCAGGTTCAGACTTAAACGAACGCACTTAGAAGTTTAATTTAATTTGACATGACTGATAAATATCTTACTTAGCTCCTCACAACACGAACGTACTAAAAAACGATGTCACACGCTTGCTACGCAACCAACTCAGTTAACGCTATGCATCACAGGGTATTAAAGTTCCGTACAGCAGTCGCATGTGCTACCACATTAAAACTCTTGAGTTATTTACACAACTTTTCCATGTTAAAGCGCTGGTACCTTGTATTTTGATGTTCTGACATTGCAATACCAAACTTATTTTTAGCGATGGATCAATTCATTATTTATTTTGACATGTCCGAGTATTTATATTTCGGTGCAATTAATTTAAAAATACCAAAGAATGTTATATATTCATGTTCTGTTTCATATATATTATCATTTCATAGTTTAATGTGTCGACGTCTTTGGAGTTGCATATTGTTTGACGCTACCAGTTGGAAAAGGTAAAATTTATTTTTTATCAGTTAATTTGTATATCGTATAATGTTGGACTAAATGTTCCTGTGTCGGTGGATTAAACCTGGATCGCTTGGTTGCGATGCTCGTACACTAGCCACTGAGCTTTTTCGAAACTATTTGTCGGAAAACTCGCAGAGTGAGCGAATTGCAACGGGTGCAAACGTACATTATCGCACAAACTCAGTTATCGTAACCCTTTGCAGTGTGCATTGGATTTACTTACGCACATTGCGTGTGAAAAGGTTAAGCGAACGGTAAGCTAAATTTTGTTTAATTTAATTAATGAATAAAAGTACTAATACTTATTATATTCAAAATAAGAGTATTTCATGTTGTATAACAGGAAATATGTGACATTTGGTTGATTTTTGTTCTTCTGATTTCCTTATCATCGTCAGACAGTTTTTGCTTTACCCCAATTTTATTGTCATATAGCTGCAAAACAATCTATGACAGCAATGTTTTTCTGATTCCATACGTTCTCTGCTGATTTAGTTTTGTTATGTTGAAAATAGAAACATTTATTTTTGTGAATGCGTTTGGAAAATATAGAATTAGCATGAAATGAATTTAAAAATACGTTGGTAAATGGACAGTAGACATCCAAAAACGCTGAACGCCTCGCCAGACTGGAAGAAATTTAGCTTGAGAAATTCTACAATTCATGGTTGGAAATGGCAACTTCAAAAGAAGGCGCATACCGAAAAGACTAGATTAAATGTAATTTTTATTTCAAAATTAAAGAGGTCGTAATTGTGTAGCAAGCATTCAAACAATAGAAGATCGCTTGAACCCATCGAAAAATATGACAATTATTGTAGTTCAGCCTTCCAAAATTCACGGGTGGGCGTTATAAAATGTTCAACTATACTTTGAAAACGCCATGATATCAAACGCGTGTCTATTTAAACAAGAGATCAAAGCCTAGTGCCAATTGTTTTAGTCTTGAATTGAAATCTGGAATCCCCATTTTTTAGCCTTTTGTAGTCCAAATTATAACAAAACTAAACAATGTATTGTTATTTAATTATTACTAAAATTATTTTATAAATATATATTATTATATATAATATTTTATGTAATATTTACTATTTAGTAGTATTAAATCCAATCTCCAAAAACGAATATAACATTATGTTTCTTTTCACTTTACCGCATTGCTATTACGAATATACCAAATATTATATTTTTGCTTTTTTGGGCCAATTTGTGCTTTTCACAATCGTTATAATGGTTTATTTCTAGTAATATAATTTTGTTGTTTTATAGTAATTATGTTGATTTGATAGTATATGTTGTTCTGTGCATAAATATTCAATAAACCCCAATTATAACAACATTAATAATAACAAGAGTGCATAAGAGAAGGTTATGTGTATGTCGCTTCCCCAGCACTCTGATGTTAACCCGTGTTTGAGCGCACGGGCGTTTTCGACCTGACCCCCCCCCCCCAATCTATTTCTGGGAGGTCATGAGGATCAGACCCCAGCTTTAGGGGATAGCTCGGACCCCCAGTTGATTGGGTATATCAGACCTCCCAGTTATGTTTGAGGGGGGGGTGGTCGGATAAACAACTGTGATCAGCTCATCAGACTCCCACTTGATACTGAGGGGCCTGACATACCGCCCACAACTGGGGACGAGACGCTAACGTCGAAGAGCGTACAAAAACTGTTCACGGTTATATAGCCTTCATAATCATGAACGTTTCTAACAAATCAATTTGATTAAGCCGAATTATTTCACTTATGTGAAAACACTGAAACAATATGCAATTTTACTTCAAAGATATTTTGTCATAATTTATATCTGCTCTAATGTTTCTTAACAGCATAATTGTTCAAATGATTAGAGTATAGCTAATTGCTGGCAAAATATGTTTGGTATTTTTGTTGGTGAAATATTATACCAGGTGTCCAATTCCAAAAATTTGTATTATACAGCTAAAAATAGCCAATATAGAAATCAGGTTCCACATTTTGCGTTAGGAAGAAAACATTAGTGGCAAGGTCCTAACCGCCGTAGAGACTCCTTAAGGCGTGTTCACACGCTCAAACTTTTTGCTCAAATTTTGATCAAAATTTGAGCTCAAATTTTGATCAAATTTTGATCAAAGTTTGACAGCACCTTTTTTGCATTTTTGGGTGAGTTTGAATGTGTGAACACTGTTCAAAATTTTCAAGGATATTCCTGTAGCCAATCACTGACAAGGTTCATTACTTGAAAAAGTTTGAGCTCAAATTTTATTCTCAAAGTTTGAAATATCGCAATTTTTCGATAAAAATTACCGTCAAATTTTGATCAAAATTTGATCAAATTTTGAGCTCAAATTTCTAGCTCAAAATTTGAGCACAAAGTTTGAGCGTGTGAACACGCCTTTAAAAATACAAAATTCATTTGTATAACATAATATGTCAACAGCTATAGTGTTTCGGAATGCGACGTTCACGTTATAATGTCCCCAACGTTTTTAACCTATGTACACCACACACTTCCAGGCACACTGTCGACAACAGCGTGTCTTAGACGCGCCCATGTTTTTTTATAAAAATTTTCAAAGGTAGCTAGGGTATTGCCACTTTTCGACAGTGTCACGCACACCGTGTCTTCAAACACGAGTACAAAAAGCAAAGACAGCGTGCCATCTTTTGGCTGGCAACCAATTTTTTCACTGACTGTTTCCTTAAATGTTGTCCAAGGAAACACGAAAACAAAAACCAAAGACAGCGTGCCAGCCGACGAAAGTCCTATTACAGTCTCAGTAGTTTTTTTCAGAAACAGAAATCAATCAATGATATTTACTCAAATTTGCTTCGAAAGCGAAGTATTTTAATTCTTACTAGATGCTTTTTTCATCACTCTTCTATATTGTTCTCAAAATGTCTCCAATTCTAGATCCAGATAACGTGCCAACGGCTGATAGCCAGCGGTCGCTTATCACCCCCATCAAATATGTCTCGTTTAGCATTAGAACCCGTAGACACAACGTCGACACCACTTAAGCGTTGTCCGATATCGTGGAACAATGCACCAATGCGATGCCCATTTTTTGCCAATTTCGTCTGAGTTGCTCGCTTTTCAATTCGAAACCGATCGAGCCATGGGTGGGGTGCAAAATTTTGACTATATATATTTCTTTTGGGTACGAATTGAAATTCCGAATACGTTGATGTGGTGGGACCTCGGCGTCCAGGTACAAATTTTACCTGTGAATAGCGACGATCACCGTTTGCTACGTCCTTTCCACTTCTTCCAAAACTAATGACTTCAGGCCTCTTAATACCGTTTAAAGATGAAACAGTGATATCATCACTGTCACCCAGGGTATCTGTTATCCTGTTGTTTTGAGCGCGCTTTCTCTTCAAACTAATTGCATCCAGAATGTCCATAGAATCTTGAACCGGAATTGCACCGAATCGCTTACCAAACGAATGACGAACGTAGCGGCGAGCGAATCGTGGCAATCGTAGCTGCGTATTTAGATTTGGTTTTGTTTTCAAGTCCGGAGTTTGAGGAAATTGTGTGCTGCTGCTGGACGAGCCGAAACATAGTTGACTGGTAGTGTACAATAATAACACTAGCAATAGTGTTGTTTGGAGCATTAGATGATTCTTGTTTTGCTTTATAATTAAACTTATATTGTGCTATAATATATACTAAAAGCGTCTAGGTCAACGAATTCCAAACTACCGTAACAAATATTGCAAAATAGGGAAACAAAACATAAAAACAAGCGATGCCAGCAACACAATATTCACGCAAAGTATGTAGTAATCTACATTTATACTAGTTACCACAAATTATATTGGAGAAATGAGTAGAAATTTTTTAGACCGTCGGTGTCGTAAACTTAAGGCACAACTATGCCACTATATTATTGCGGCAAAATAGCTTACTCGGTTATGCTTCTTTTCTATAAATCGATGGATTTGTTACAAAATCTTGTATTTTTCTCGAATTTAGTGCACTAAAGGCCCAACGGTGGTTGGGAATAAATTAACGCCTGGATTCGATCTAGTCCCTGCACTAAGAATTATTATTGATAATTCTAATTACTAATAATTATTATTTGACCTAGTCCCTGCACTATTATTGTATTATACAAGCAGCACAATATATAGATACCGCATTGGGTTAAAAAATATCAATCCGTCCAGATCAGACGACGCCGTAACCCGATCTGAATCCCACCGGACGAGACCGCAACCCTATCCTACCCAACAACACAATACTATCCTGCCGAGTAATAATCCGTTTTAAAAAACTATCAATAAATTAGAATTATAACTCGTAACTGGGATGTCTGTGTGTTAGTTATCTGACGTTTTATCGAACTCTGCACAGCTTCTACGACATTAACATGACTCATATCGCAGCCAGATTGTACAATATAACACCCGCATGCTGCTTATTGTATCTTCCATTGCAGTGTATCAGACACAGTTCATTAATCAGTGTGGATAGCACAACCAAAATATTATAGCCTTACCGGACCCCGATCGGCCCGAAACCCAAAAAATTTCATATGGAACTGACCCAGCATGCACCATATCCCTGCCCGAATGTGATCTCTAAAAATATATTACATATAATAGTTGTAGTGTGACGTTTTCTATGTTCGGGAATTCACGCAACCAGTTGGAAAGTGCTCAAACGAATACGATTCCGCGCGATTGAGCTAGTAATAAACACAGGCGCACACACATATTTCGGCCCAACTGAAGCTGATAGGCGTGACGTTATATCCTTAAATAAAAACAGCCAACTTCGGGGGGTTTGAAGAGAGGCAGCCCCCGATTTGCTCTGGTGCTTAGTATAGGGGTTCTATATGGAGCTTAGCTTAGTATAGGGGTTATATAGGGAGCTTAGCTTAGTATAGGGGTCATATAGGGAGCTTAGCTTAGTGTACGGGTCAGAATTTGGCTTAGTGTCTCGAATACGGCATAGCCTACATACCGCTTAGGCCCTCAGCTTGGGTTTGGCCCATATTTCTTGGTTCGTGTAAGCCTTGTTACAATAATTACTTTGTGACATCGCTATAATATAGTTTTGTGTCACGTATTGCCACATGTATACTAAGCGCCTATGTTAGAAATTCCCAACTACCGTGAAAATTTGGTTTTAATTACTTACAAAAACAAATAAGACAAAAAAATTGATAATTACTAACAAAACAGTTAAGGTAAATAACTGAGGTTCAAAACCTGATCCATTATAGTTATGCAATAAATGATCATATATTAACCTCCAGATAATATAATATATAAGCGAATGCTGTTCGTTTACGCCGCATTTGCATCATTAACATCACCACTTGCAGCTAAACAAGTAGAAGTAGTAATTTCGCCAACACGAAAACTCGATACAGTTGTTCAATAATACACTTCTATTGTGATTTGATACAAACTTCATCTTTACACGATTAGTGCATTCAGTACAACGGTAGTTCCCATCAATTATATTCATAGCTCATATGCAATTTGTATAAACAGTAAATTTCAACATAACCTGAATTTCAACTATAAATCTAATAAAATTGCTTGTATCGTATAGTGAATCCAGTCCATACGTTAAGATAACAATCCATACAATGATAATACTCAAACCTTATCCTTTCGTTTGATGCACCAATTGAAGATGATCATTCGACGATAACAACAAGTTGAATTTTTTGGCATTCGGGTCCAAGCGATTCTTCTCCATTGCACTCTGCTTCATTGAAAACCCATCAACCATAACAATCATTTGAAGCTAAACATCTAATTCAACTTCAAAATGCAAAATTACATGTTTGCAAATGTTAAAATTTCACTTCAATTTAATAATAATCGAACAAAAATTTTCAGCATATAATTTCTAACCTGGACACGTCTACAAGATTTTTTAAATAGCACGTAAAGCTTCATTTCTTCAAGATAAAGCATTAAACAAACTTTTTCATATAACTCTCATTACCTTTTTAAACAAACCGTATTTGCGACCATCTGAACCATGTTTAGTAAACCATGTGAACCTGTATCGCTCTGATGCGAGTCTCGTACACAGGCCACTAGCTATCTAAGAGCTGTTGCTAGGTTCCTTAAGGAACCTTGAAAAGCGAAGGAATAAAACAAACGTTGAACGCTAAACTAGACAATGAAATCGCCACGCAATGTACATGTACGCTGCGACGAATGTGTCATTTTACGAACGAAAGGGTTAATGGAACAAATAACCGAAATTTCTAATAATCGAGCATGGTCGGAATTTAGATTAAACTTTTCGTTTTTAAACAAAAACGTATTTTGTGCAATCTCGAACATCAACCGAGGATTGAAACAAGGCCGCTCGGGTTCGAGTCTCGTACACTAGCTACTGCGCTATCTAGGAGGTGTTGCTCGGTTTCTTATGGCACCTTGCAAAGCGAACGAATATCAACGCACATGCAAAGGCACGCCGAACGACAAACTCGACAGTCAACAATACTGGGAAGCAA
>JASANE010017222.1:0-17753 GCA_030248225.1 Trileptium ribeirensis
CAATACACATTGGAATTTTAAATAGCTACGGTTTGCCCTCCGTACCAAAAAATTTATCTGCCACCGCGATGCCATCCCCCAAAGCTGGTCCTCGAACACACATGGAAAATAAAAACCGGGAAGAAGCTTTCTGGTGAGGCGTTGCTCTTCTTAAGCCTTAAATATTTTTGGGTCTTTTCGGTTTAGCCCCGGCCTGAAGCTGGTCAATTTTGAAGATACAGTGATAATTTTAATAGCATTCGACGAGCTTGCCTCAAAAATATTGCAGCAACATTTAATAGGCAGTCTTTTTGGTTTCCCGTGGTCCCCTCGGTACCCATTTTTAAAAAAAAATTATTAATAAATATATACCTATATACATTTTATATATCTGTTCAAACTTTCTTACCACGAACTGATTTGAAATCAGGTGAACCGGTTTAAAGGTTAAGCATTAAGGAGTCATTTTCCAATTTATGTGAAAATTTAAGCCTAACCTTTAAGCCTTCCATTCGCAAACCGTTTCAGCCAATTTTAAGACCAGATGACTTAGCTCTTTAATGTGGTTTTCTAAAATTATACATTTTATCAAGAAATTTTTTCTAAAAACATTGGTCACCAAAAGATCCAAAATATGACACAATGGATATTTTCTGAACCAGCTGGTCGAGCTGAGCCTAATGGTACTTTATGCCAGTACCTTCAAAGTTTATCAACATCAGGCTGGAGAGCTAACCGAACATGAATATTTTTGCGTTACGTTCATGGGAGGATCGCATGAATACTGTTCGTTGCTTGCTATCGTGTAGGCTATACGTATGAACGGTGTTGTATGTCAAATTGGTGTTATATGTCAAATCAGCAGTTATTTACGAGCCAAGGTTGCCACCAGTGGGGCGGGGGGCCTCTCTTACACATTTCGTTAAAATAAGTTGATTTTTCGTTAAGGCGCCGACAATTTTCCCCTTATGGCCACCCACTCATTGAGTTGCACCTCCCCGGCAAATGCTCAAATATTGGCATTTACTATAAATGAGGCGTAGCCATACCCTTCAAAAATATTTGCTTTTTTAAAGTTAGTACCTGCAATAAGTATCACTATCAACTTTATCTCTTAATAATATTGAAAAGGCGTATGTTGAAGGCGCCAAACTATATGAATATTTATGTTGTACTTATCGCCCGTAGTGCCTTTTCGGCCTAACAGACTAAGCTCGAATTTTTCACGCGGTGTAGATATAACCGTAGAACATGGTATACCATACATGCTCATAGGGGGTAACGGATCACCTCATAGAGGTCCGTACCTGCCTCCGCCCCCGTGGTCTGGGTGATTCTGGACGGGCCACCCGTAGCCCCTTGGAGGCGCCACGGGCGTCGAACGCGTACGTGGTTTTCGCAGCATCCATTTCTCCGTAATCCTGTCGGCCGCCCGGACCCTGCCTGGGAGGCCCATGCCCCCAAAGATCCGGTTACCGCCCACGGACCTTGGACGTCGTCCAATGTATGCATATTGTAGCATCACGCGATCTTCCATCGTTGGGGTGTTCGGTAAACATTGAAAATTGAAAGGTACCAACGAAACATATGAGTTTCTGGTATTAGTAACCTCTTGAAACCTTGGTCCAGTCCTAAGCCACATATCATGATAAATTTATCAAAATATTTCCAATACTTTTTATCACAATTCGTTAATAGCTAATTATATTATATTGCGGATATTTAGCCTAAAACTAAGAAGAGGAATTACACGGACCGTTGGGTTTTTGATAATTTTGTGGTCATATGTTCAACCTGGAGACTCTGTCATATTGTCATCGTATGCTTCGATAATATCTGACGAAAATATATGTGAACTTGCATAGTGTCGACTTTGGCATATAAATTCGTCGTTTATTAATTCACATCAATCGAATAAACGACATAGCAAGGACTTCAGTTAACTTTTCATAGTGCCATATTAGTCCCGGAATAATTCTACACGTCAGGAGCATCATTTATTGGCCTAGAACAAAAACGATTCCAAATGTAAAAATTCACGCGCCCGCTATTCCCATATCTTCTTTTACGCCTAAAAAACCGTTACAAAACCACTGCACGTTTTGAAACACGTTTTGCACCGCTCTTTATATCCTATCCTCTGAGTCCTCTTCTCTCCTTTAACCATTGAAACAATCATAAAGATTGAGGCAGCAGTTCCTTAGTTTACTCAAAAACTACGAAAGCACCAAACGAACAATTAATGGTTACTATTACCTTTTTGTTCCCCCCTTGGGATATGGTTTCTTCAGAACACTATATATAGTTCGATTTGCTTATAAATCTAGTTTCGCAAGTGTGCTGACGATCAACATGTAAAACCAATAAAATAAAACTGAAACGTCGACACCAACACTCTGCTGTTTTATATAATGTTCTGCAACTATAATTTAATTTTTGGATGCATATATGAGTTCTACAGGGTTGGCTGCTTCAGAGCTGCCCATCACAATAGTATCCGAAAACTGTTCGATATATAGTTTTTACTGGAGTGCAAATTTGTACCTACACATTTCATCATTTTTTATGAAACTATGCGATTTCTAATAAAATTGATTGCTGATGATTCAGGCTTCACTCGTCACCCTATCATGTTACAAGCAAAAAGTGCTATTCTGTAAATATAAAAGTTTGCACCCGTTTACATATTTCTCCCAAAAGACTTAGACCCTTTCTACAGCAGCTGTACAATAAATAATTGCGGTTGTCTTTATCTTAATACTATTCGCTAATAATGGTCAAAGTGTCAAAATTATTGTTGTAGACTGGTTTGTTTGTGATTTATAAAGACAAACGACCAATAGTTTTCATTCACATATTACATATAATATTTTTGGCGCAAAACACATTACATTATCGTTCAAATATTATAATCAAAGTGCCAATTTTTGAAGCTACACAACAATGTGTACGTAGTTATTTAAAGGGTTGTTCTGAATAATTACTTTAAAATTTTACCCAACCAGTTTTCTCAGCGCCAGTTTTAGTGTTATCACAAATGAGAAAAATCTGTTAATCGTAACGTATTTAATACCTTTATGAATGACGATTATATCACACGTTTTAAGATAAATTATAATTCAAAGAGTGATTTGTACTTTGTGGGGACTCAATACTTGCCTTATTTTATACATGCCACACAAATGCAACTGCTTTTATCGTATTCAGCAACCCTCAAAACCTATAGACACATTTTAATGAGCTACATGCTATACTGAATAAAGCCGCATGATCGTTAACACACAACATGCAAACATGACATTGCAAAAATTTTGAAAATTATACTTTTTTGTGTGTATTTTTTTAACTTGGCACATAGCTCGAAAACGCTGCTCTGAGAAAAAAGCAAAACTGTAGCACGCGATGAGAGGATTCTGCGTGTGCAGTCTCGTTTTTCGACCCAATGTCGAACACAGTTATAGATTTCTTTGCCCCAAATGGACAAAATGAAAATGTCTCACGATCACTCATATTATATACCATACAACAAAATCTGGTACTACACAAATTCTTTTATTAAACACAGCCCAAGTCGTAGATTCATAAAGTCAGTTGAAACTTGCTCATGGCCAAAAACGTCTGTATATGTTGGCAGTATTTGGTCGTAAAACGTGTTGATATAATCGTCATTCATAAAGGTATTAAATACGTTACGATTAACAGATTTTCTCATTTGTGATAACACTAAAACTGCGCTGAGAAAACTGGTTGGTAAAATTTAAAGTAATTATTCAAACAACCCTTTAATAACTACGTACACATTGTTGTGTAGCTTCAAAAATTGGCACTTTGATTATAATATTTGAACGATAATGTAATGTGTTTTGCGCCAAAAATATTATATGTAATATGTGAATGAAAACTATTGGTCGTTTGTCTTATAAACACAAACAAACCAAGCTACAACAATAATTTTGACACTTTGACCATTGTAGCAAATGGTGTTCGATAAAGACAACCGCAATTATTTATTGTACAGCTGCTGTAGAAAGGGTCTAAGTCTTTTGGGAGAAATATGTAAACGGTGCAAACTTTTATATTTACAGAATAGCACTTTTTGCTGTAACATGATAGGTGACCAGTGAAGCCTGAATCATCAGCAATCAATTTTCTTAGAAATCGCATAGTTTAGTAAAAAATGATGAAATGTGTAGGTACAAATTTGCACTCCAGTAAAAACTATATATCGAACAGTTTTCGGATACTATTGTGATGGGCAGCTCTGAAGCAGCCAACCCTGTAGAACTAGTATATGCATCCAAAAATTAAATTATAGTTGCAGAACATTATATAAAACAGCAAGTGTTGGTGTCGACGTTTCAGTTTTATTTTATTGGTTTTACATGTTGATCGTCAGCACACTTGCGAAACTAGATTTATAGCAAATCGAACTATATATAGTGTTCTGAAGAAACCATATCCCAAGGGGGAACAAAAGGTAATAGTAACCATTAATTGTTCGTTTGGTGCTTCGTAGTTTTTGAGTAAACTAAGGAACTGCTGCCTCAATCTTTATGATTGTTTCAATGGTTAAAGAAAGAAAGGACTCAGAGGATAGGATATAAAGAGCGGTCCAAAACGTGTTTCAAAACGTGCAGTGGTTTTGTAACGGTTTTGCAGGTTTTAACCGCGAAATTTGAGTAGCAGGCACGTGAATTTTTACATTTGGAATCGTTTTTGTTCTAGGCCAATAAATGATGCTCCTGACGTGTAGAATTATTCCGGGACTAATATGGCACTATGAAAAGTTAACTGAAGTCCTTGCTATGTCGTTTATTCGATTGATGTGAATTAATAAACGACGAATTTATATGCCAAAGTCGACACTATGCAAGTTCACATATATTAACGTGAGATATTATAGAAGCATAGATGACAATATGACGGGTCTCCAGGTTGAACATATGACCACAAAATTATAGAAACCCAACGGTCCGTGTAAAGCATCTAGTTTTAGGCTAAATATCCGCAATATAATATAATTAGCTATTAACGAATTGTGATAAAAAGTATTGGAAATATTTTGATAAATTTATCATGATATGTGGCTTAGGACTGGACCAAGGTTTAGAGAGATTACTAATACGAAACTATATGTTTCGTTGGTACCTTTCAATTTTCAATGTGTTCCGAACACCCCAACGATGGAAGATCGCGTGATGCTACAATATGCATACATTGGACGACGTCCAAGGTCCGTGGGCGGTAACCGGATCTTTGGGGGCATGGGCCTCCCAGGCAGGCTCCGGGCGGCCGACAGGATTGCGGAGTCTTGGATGCTGCGAAAACCACGTACGCGTTCGACGCCCGTGGCGCCTCCAAGGGGGTAGGGTGACCCGTCCGGAATAAGGCAGGCCACCGGGGGCGGAGGCAGGTACGGACCTCTATGAGGTGATCCGTTACCCCCTATGAGCATGTATGGTATACCATGTTCTACGGTTATATCTACACCGCGTGAAAAATTCGAGCTTAGTCTGTTCAGCCAATATCACACTACGGGCGATAAGTACAACATAAATATTCATATAGTTTGGCGCCTTCAACATAGCATTTTAAATATTATTTCGAGATAAAGTTGATAGTGATACTTATTGCAGGTACTAACTTAGAGAAGCAGTGTTTTGAAGCTGTGTGTACGCCTAGTCTGTATCAAATGCCAATATTTGAGCATTTGCCGGGGAGGTGCAACTCAATGAGTGGGTGGCCATAAGGGAAAATTGTGGGCGCCTTAACGAAAAATAGAATTATTTTAACGAAATGTGTTGAGCGGCCCCCCGCCCCACTGGTGGCAACCTTGGCTCGTAAATAACTGTGATTTGACATATAACACCAATTTGACATACAACACCGTTCATACGTATAGCCTACACGATAGCAAGCAACGAACAGTATTCATGCGATCCTCCCATGAACGTAACGCAAAAATATTCATGTTCGGTTAGCTCTCCAGCCTGATGTTGATAAACTTTGAAGGTACTGGCATAAAGTACCATTAGGCTCAGCTCGACCAGCTGGTTCAGAAAATATCCATTGTGTCATATTTTGGATCTTTTGGTGACCAATGTTTTCAAAAAAATTTCTTGATAAAATGTATAATTTTAGAAAACCACATTAAAGAGCTAAGTCATCTGGTCTTAAAATTGGCTGAAACGGTTTGCGAATGGAAGGCTTAAAGGTTAGGCTTAGATTTTCACATAAATGGAAATGACTCCTTAATGCTTAACCTTTAAACCGGTTCACCTGATTTCGAATCAGTTCGTCAACGCGGTTTGAACGATATATAAAATGTATATAGGTATATATTTATCAAGAATTTTTTTTTAAAAATGGGTACCGAGGGGACCACGGGAAACCAAAAAGACTGCCTATTAAATGTTGCTGCAATATTTTTGAGGAAGCTCGTCGAATGCTACTAAAATTATCACTGTATCTTCAAAATTGACCAGCTTCAGGCCGGGGCTAAACCGAAAAGACCCAAAAATATTTAAGGCTTAAGAAGAGCAACGCCTAACCAGGAAGCTACTTCCCGGTTTTTATTTCCCATGTGCGTTCAAGGACCAGCTATTCGTGATAACATCGCGGTGGCAGATAAATTTTTTGGTACGGAGGGCAAACCGTAGCTATTTAAAATTCCAATGTGTATTGTACTAGGACCAGTTCTGGCCCTAAGGGATCCCAGCTGCACCACGGTTTACTCTGTTGTGGTGCCCGGACAACCCCGGCTTCCACGGCTCCCCGGTGATCTACGCGATGACTTAAGGGAACCGCTTAGCTTAGCAGGCTGCCGGCGGGTTAACCAGGGTGTTCGGCCTGGCCCCTATAATGGCCCACGTGTCTAACGGTATGAGGTCCCCCGAGGGAGAGTCAACCCCTAAGCCTGCTCACAGGTAATAAGGCTGACTCGCCTTTCCCTCATAATCCACTTAATCCCCTAAGCGGGGTCCTCTGGTCCTAGCGTGATCCTAATGACTTTCCCCGTTGGTGTGTCTCTATGCACTTGTCTCGGTACTAATCTTAGAGCGTTGCTCCACCGACCCTGAAGCCTAGACTATAAGCGCGCACATTTCCTGAGGGGCCTAGTCGGGGTATGCTTTCTAAATTTTGATCATCATTCTCTAAATTCTGATTACTTATGATAGCACAGGGGCACTGAGGCGGAGGCCCCAGTCCCTTGGAGGTTTTATCTATAACTACTAGTTCTACCTATTGGGGTGGGTAATGCAGGGCGACAATTACTATCAGAGTACTCACTGCGTGAGGGTTCCAGGAGATTAGTACAAAACAGACAGAATGCGGGTTGCAAAGGGGTGCTTGCTCGAGCCTAGAAAACGGAGAAGTAAGCAAACTTGCGTTAGCGAATTGACTCGACAGGGCGCAGGGAGGTGAGTGACTGGCTCGCTGTGACGTAAGTCTCGCTTCGACTCTGAATCCTCGTAGAACTATGCTTAGACTATTTGTAAAAACGCTGTCGAGGTCAGAAAACAAGGGAAAACTCCGAACTGCTTCAGTAATTTGAACACGCCCCTGTCTTCCTGTTGCGCCCCTTTTTGTATTATTGACACAATAAACATCGCCCAATTGGGGCGTACAATACTTATTTTATAACATTCATAATATAACGATTCAATCCGGGTACCCTACAAGATACCCTGAGATATAATTCGCAGCCCTTTCTGAAATGATGCTCTAAGGGCTCTTGATTGAAATTTTCCAAACACATTTATTTAAAATTTTAACTGAACTAGACCGGACAAGAGTATCCGAACCATGATTATCTCGGCAAAATTTTTCTGATGGTGATCTCATGTCAATTCGGTCCAAAACTTTACTTAGGCAGCGACAGGAGTGGCCCACGAAAAGCCCGACTAATTTCGACCTTATTCCCAATACTTTTTATCACAATTCGTTAATAGCTAATTATATCTATTTTCGGTATTTAGCCTAAAACTAGACTGCTTTACACGGACCGTTGAGGTTTCAGCAATTTGTGGTCATTTGTTCAACCTGGTCCCAGTCATTTGTCATTATGCTTCTATAATATCTCACGTTAATATATGGAACTTAGTGTCGACTTTGGCATATACACTGCCGTTTACTAATTCAGATCAATCGTAAACGACATAGCAAGGACTTCAGTTAAGTTTTCATAGTGCCATATTCTCTCGGATATTCTACACTCATGAGCATCATTTATTGGCCTAGCAAACGATTCCAAATGAAAATTCACGTGCCTGCTAGATCAAATTTCGCGGTTAAAACCTGAAAACCTTTACAAACCATGCACGTTTTGAACACGTTTTGACCGCTCTTTATATCCTATCCTTATAGTCCTTCTTTCTTTAACCATTGAAACAATCATAAAGATTGAGGCAGCAGTTCCTTAGTTTACTCAAAAACTACGAAGCACCAAACGAACAATTAATGGTTACTATTACCCTTTGCTCCCCCTTGGGATATGGTTTCTTCAGAACACTATATATAGTTCGATTTGCTATAAATCTAGTTTCGCAAGTGTGCTGACGATCAACATGTAAAACCAATAAAATAAAACTAACGTCGACACCAACACTTGCTGTTTTTTATATAATGTTCTGCAACTATAATTTAATTTTTGGATGCATACACAGTTTTACAGGGTTGGCTGCTTCAGAGCTGCCCATCACAATAGTATCCGAAAACTGTTCGATATATAGTTTTTACTGGAGTGCAAATTTGCCCTACACATTTCATCATTTTTTACTAAACTATGCGATTTCTAATAAATTTATTGCTGATGATTCAGGCTTCACGGTCACCTATCATGTTACAGCAAAAAGTGCTATTCTGTAAATATAAAAGTTTACCGTTCATATTTCTCCCAAAAGACTTAGACCCTTTCTACAGCAGCTGTACAATAAATAATTGCGGTTGTCTTTATCGCAACACCATTTGCTAACAATGGTCGAAAGTGTCAAAATTATTGTTGTAGCTTGGTTTGTTTGTGTTTATAAGACAAACGACCAATAGTTTTCATTCACATATTACATATAATATTTTTGGCGCAAAACACATTACATTATCGTTCATACTTTATAATTCAAAGTGCCAATTTTTGAAGCTACACAACAATGTGTACGTAGTTATTAAAGGGTTGTTTGAATAATTACTTTAAATTTTACCAACCAGTTTTCTCAGTGCAGTTTTAGCGCTTGCAATTCACAAAATGAGTAAATTGTTAATCGTAACGTATTTAATACCTTTATGAATGACGATTATATCACACGTTTTACCACCAAATACTGCCAACATATACAGACGTTTTTGGCCATGAGCAAGTTTCAACTGACTTTATGAATCTACGACTTGGGCTGTGTTTAATAAAAGAATTTGTGTAGTACCAGATTTTGTTGTATGGTATATAATATGAGTGATCGTGAGACATTTTCATTTTGTCCATTTGGGGCAAAGAAATCTATAACTGTGTTCGACATTGGGTCGAAAAACGAGACTGCACACGCAGAATCCTCTCATCGCGTGCTACAGTTTTGCTTTTTTCTCAGAGCAGCGTTTTCGAGCTATGTGCCAAGTTAAAAAAATACACACAAAAAAGTATAATTTTCAAAATTTTTGCAATGTCATGTTTGCATGTTGTGTGTTAACGATCATGCGGCTTTATTCAGTATAGCATGTAGCTCATTAAAATGTGTCTATAGGTTTTGAGGGTTGCTGAATACGATAAAAGCAGTTGCATTTGTGTGGCATGTATAAAATAAGGCAAGTATTGAGTCCCCACAAAGTACAAATCACTCTTTGAATTATAATTTATCTTAAAACGTGTGATGTATAAATTTCAAAAGTTTTCGTTTTTGCGTATTTATGCTTCCGGTCAGCGTCTCGTACCGAAGGATACACCGGTGTTGAATCATCCATTTTTCAACGCTTCCTTTGTACGGTACCATTGTCGGTGCTATTTTGCTGTCGTTATTGTCGTCGCCGTGTGTAGCATTAATTTGAAGAAAGACTAGCCTAAGAAAGAGGTAATAACGGTGGCAGTAACTCAGAGCTGTGGAAACGTTGCTTGAAAATAGAGGCGTTCGGTGAGAAAACAACCACAAAGTACAAATCACTCTTTGAATTATAATTTATCTTAAAACGTGTGATGTATAAATTTCAAAAGTTTTCGTTTTTGCGTATTTATGCTTCCGGTCAGCGTCTCGTACCGAAGGATACACCGGTGTTGAATCATCCATTTTTCAACGCTTCCTTTGTACGGTACCATTGTCGGTGCTATTTTGCTGTCGTTATTGTCGTCGCCGTGTGTAGCATTAATTTGAAGAAAGACTAGCCTAAGAAAGAGGTAATAACGGTGGCAGTAACTCAGAGCTGTGGAAACGTTGCTTGAAAATAGAGGCGTTCGGTGAGAAAACAACTTTCACCGGAAGCCTTTTCCAGAAGTCGATGGTACGGTAGGAATAGGAAAATTTGGCTTTTAGTTGCATCTTGGGGTGAAACGCGGTCTCAACCGGAAATGGTGACCACGCTGGTGATTGGAAGAGCAGAGATCGAAAATTGAATCAATCGTAAGATCAGTAATACTGTTGCATAGCTTGTAGATCAAAATAAGGTCACCACGTAACCTTCTAGTCCTCAATGACTAGATCTAAAACCTGCGTAAATGTTCCTCGTCTGAGATATCACCAAAGCCCGGAATTATGCTAGTGACTTTTCTTTGTACATGTTCGACCAGATTGAAGTCTCGGGCATAAAGGAGGCACCACACCGTACAGCAGCATTCAAGAACTGAGGTTCGTGTGACCAGATGTTTGTGCAGCTTACGGATAATGGTAGGATATGTGTTACGGATAATTCTGTGAATACAGTACACAACCCGCTCTGCGCGCCTAATAGTACCAGCACAGTGTTGAGAACACTATAGTTCATGGAACATTATGACCCCAAATCGCGGATGTGGTCCTTCGCGTGCAAAGTCCGACCGCCCATACTGTACACATGGCAAGGATTGGATCTGCCAAAATGCAGAACTTAGGTACATTCGATACTAAATTCAATGCCCCACTGACGCGACAAGGTCCACAAGGAGTTCAGGCCCAATTCCTTATCAGCCACATCCAATTGAGTACATATAAGGTGTTTTGAGACCCGTCTGAATATCTTGCAGTCATGTGCAAACTTCAGCAAGGAACCACTAACAGTCAAGTACACAGAGTTGTCAAAGTACTATAAAAAATTGGACCAATAGAGCTGTCTTGTGAAATACCACTGTATACTGGAATGGAGTCGGTATGAGCCGAACTACGAATACCATGCGCATATAGAGCATTTCGAAGACATCTATGGGGCACACGATCGAACGCTTTTTGCAAATCCAGGTACACCCCGCCAAGCCAATCGTACCCATTTTTTATTTGCAGGTGGAATGAAGATTCCTACGGTTTTGATATAGATAAAATGACCTTAGTGTTGGCACTAAAGTATCGTCGCTACAAAAAAGCCAATGGAGCTGAATTTGGAACGACGAAACATTCAATATGTTTAGGGTAGCCACAATAAATCCTGTTGAGATATGTAGGTATATGTAGGTCATTGTAATGAGTCCATAGCATATTTGTCGAAGGTCCGTTGGCAAAGGGGATAGATGGCCTTGGCGGCGGGTACGGAGGGGGGGTTGCGCGGCAGGGAGTACAGAAGCCAGGGGATGGGTACATGTTTGAAATTTTCAGGAACTCATAATTGTTTTAATTTAAAATTTTTAAATAAATTAATAAAATAAAATAAAATTTCTAAATAAAATTAATAAAATAAATTTTTTTCATTTTTTTTGCCAATTTTACCCAATTTTTGCAACAAGTTTTAACAAATTTTGATAATTAGTGTCAGTTTTATCGAGATTTCACACACACACACACACACACACACACACACACACACACACACACACACACACACACACACACACACACACACACACACACACACACACACACACACACACACACACACACACACACACACACACACACACACACACACACACACACACACACACACACACACACACACACACACACACACACACACACACACACACACACACACACACACACACACACACACACACACACACACACACACACACACACACACACACACACACACACACACACACACACACACACACACACACACACACACACACACACACACACACACACACACACACACACACACACACACACACACACACACACACACACACACACACACACACACACACACACACACACACACACACACACACACACACACACACACACACACACACACACACACACACACACACACACACACACACACACACACACACACACACACACACACACACACACAAACACACCCACACTCACACACACACACACACACACACACACACACACACACACACACACACACACACACACACACACCCAGACACACACAACTAATCTTGTGGATTTCGACACAGAATTTTCTAACTAATTATCAACTAACAACATAAGATATTCACAACTACCATTGTGTTTTTATTGATCTAAAATCGTGAAAATATGTACACTATTTTTGTACTAAATCCGCAGCTTTATAGAAAGGAACCATAACCCGTGATAGTGTTTTATAGCAAACACAGAGTCCAGCATCATCGCGTTTTACTATTTTTAGATATGTGCAAGGACGAAGACGGTCCAAATATATCTTCATTCCTTTCTGATTTATGTCTTGTGGCGCTCACAATATCGCCGCATTATTATAAAGCTAGGCGTCAGGACATCTTATTCAAGTTGCTTTAACTTTTTATTTTGCTTTTGATAAAAGATCGATTAAATTCTAATTTTCACGGCAGCTTTGCCAACCGAAGCATTTTGTGTATATATGTGTTTTTATACAAAATGTACATATTTGTGCCAATTTCATACAATAATGTTTTAAAGTATGCTCAGATGGCACAGATTCCATCTAAAGTTTGAACAGGGATGCGTGAAGCTTTGAGCGTCAGAGAAACTTGGGTTATCGAGAAGTTGGCTCATGTCGACTTTAGGGGCCGAAATATAATGCATGCCATGCTGTTCTTGATATGCTACGCCTAAGCCTTAGTCTTAGCCTGAGCTAGGGTCCCTATATGAGCCGTGTACTAAGCTTAAGCCTAATTCGGGTGTCTGCCGCACCCTTTTCGAACCCCCGCTGTAAGCTGTTCTTTTTTCTAACGTTGTACCGTCCGGCCTCTAAATTTGACATGAATCGAGAAGCTTGGGTAACACGAAATTGGGATTCTGTTTTCTTTCAAAGAGGATTTGATCTTAGCTTTACACAATTTAGTTTTAGAAGATGCATCCGCCCAACCCCAACCCCTCACCCGATGTATGCACATGTATGCTATGCTCATAATATTTCTTCGGCTAGTTCCTTTAAACTTCTAGTCAAAACGGTTCAATAAGATATGTATAATAATATACACATTGTTATAAAAATATTCACACATATACACAGCGCACTGGTATTTTGGCAAAATAGGTTTCTGTGGTAATCCAGATTAAATTTCCTCAAGTATATTTATAACAATTTAGATTTATAAAGCTTCATTCTGAGTCCTTTTTAGCGTTGCTTACACCGCAGATAACGGATTAGTGGTATGTGTAGAGTATTTAGATTGATAAATTAGTTATCTAAGTACGAGTAAGTTCATATGAGGTCAAGTCGATTACGTTACTTAAACTGATGCGTTTAAACTAAGCGTTACGAGGAATATTTGTGCTTAAGCTGTGCAGAAAAAGCCATAGTAGTATTTGCTTTCGTTTAACTGAGCACTCTATGGAGCTCAGATTTGCTATTAACGCAATAAAATCCACTAGGATTTGCATAAACTATTAAGCGCTGCTGCTTTCGGTCGACCGATTCTAGCAAGGACCGGATTACGAGATTGATAATGCAAAATTTTATTATTGACGTATGCATGCTTAGCGGTGCATCTGTTTCTGCTATGTATGGCAAAAGTCAGGTGTACATGGCCATACATCGTCCTATATAGCAAAAGCACACATGTTTATGTAGAAAATGAAACATTTTTGGGATTTTTGCGCTATCAGTCTCATTATACAGTTATATTTATAGTAGTAATATACGACGATATATATAGTAATAGACTATTATATATTACACAATTTCAGGTACTTTGAACTATTTATGGCAAATGCATAAAATAATGAGAGATGTTAACGTGGTCATCGATTTCCATGATTGAGCTCAGCAAAACATGACAAACTGAACAAAAACTAATTTAGTGAGGATTAGATATTTAGTCTGATTGCGACATAGCTCAGACTGAGCCTAATCTGATTGATTTCCTGATTCGGAAAAGGACCGGACCAATTGAATCAAATTTGAATCAGCCGTTTTACACGATAATCTTTCATTGTTGTATCTTAAGTCAAATCGGGTCGTTCATTGCAATGATTGTCACGATAAAAACGGGATATTGTCTAACTTTGGTACGGAAAATCATGTTACACCTTTTGTCGAAACCAAATCTGTAATCACGATTAAGTGAACAGAATATATCTTGCTGTTGCAGAGCTGGAAGTGAACATTGAAATCCTGATTAAAATAGCACTAAATATGCCGAAGCTACATATATAATATATATATAGCTATAAAGTTTAAAATATATATATTAATATACACTAATTTTGGTTCAAAATAATGCGGAGTTTACGTCTCAAAACACCCTGAAGTTTTGTTTCTCCGGAGGTGTCTGTCACTGCAAAATATGGCGTCTCCGAAGCTATTTTGAGATGCTGTGCATATTTGCTATACCTTCGATAATAGCATGGTGTAGGCTACACCATAAAATTTATCAAAAAGTTATATGGTGTCACCTATACCATGCTGTTATTTACACACGTTATATAATGTGTTTTTGTATGGCATCTTTGGCACCGTCAGTAAAATACAGTTGGGAGTCTTAGAAACCATGGTTATGTTGATGGTGCGTCATACACCATTTCTATTCCATTATATATTGTACGTATACACCGTATGTGGCCTAGACTATAGGGGGTAAAACTTCCGTATGATGTCTTTTGTAACGTAAAATAGAGTATTTCATAATGTAAAGGCCGCATAATTTCGGAAAATATTGGTGAAATAGGGTACACACACAACCTGTCAAAATTTTGCCAAATACCGACCCATGGCTACAGAATCGCAAGTTTTTACTAACAGCAGCAACAACTGCGAAATTCTAATACCAAATTGGTTCTTTTTGATCTGGTATTCATTTGGCAAAGCAGATAAAATATAATATGTATCATGAAAAATATATTTATCATAATAATATAAAAATATAGATAAAAATAATAAATTTTAGATAAAAATATATTTATCAATTGTCTAAATATACATCATGCCTGCCGGTGCAATATCCCATACCACCTGTATTGTGATATATCACATCACTTTTGGGGTCACCATCTTATAGACTTTATCTACAAAATTCTACTTCAATATGGCGCAACATTGGGCATTTCTAATCTCTGCCCTTGGAAAAGTACACATACAGATGTACGCTTTTATTAGTATGTGCCGGTGGCTACGCGCAACCATTGGTAAAGAACACGGATATCCTTCCATCCGTTCTTAAGCTATAACTGTTGTAACAAAACTTTGGATTGGTGTAGTAATTAAGAAACAGGACAATCTGTCTCACGGCAAAATAATTCTTTCGTAGTGAATAATAAATTTGAATGGTTACTCATTGGAAAAAGTTATTGTCTTACGAAATAGTCGTTTTATTATGGAAAAAAGGTTCGTGGGCTAATGATTCGGTGGGTGGAGGCCTTCGATCGATATCGAGTTAATCGAGTCTAATTGGTTATTACTATTGCCTTTAGAGATAATTGGCATAACGGAGGTATTAAAGTTAGAGGATTTTTAGGACAGCGACCACTCTTCATTTCTAACGCTAACTTAATCAGCTATAGCATGTCATTTGCGTACATATAAGTGTATACTACACTGCAACATCAAAGACGGCATCACTGAGATAGAAACAAGTGTTAATAATACTTTTAGATTATGAAGGATAATCTGATAAACCGTAGTTATTGCTATAACCGCTTTGAATAACGTGAGCTTTGTTTTCGTGAACATGAAGTATGGATTTATCACTTTTTTTACAACCAAGCCAGCTTAGGATTTTCAATTTATTCGACGTGATCCGCGTTTGTTGTTTAATTTCTATCACAAACAGTTATAAAATTCAGTCTTTCATGTATTATGTGTAAATCCCTTTAATGCCCGGTAATGCTAAATGCCTCTATCGCATATTTTATAGTGTGTTAACAGAGTTTATCGTGTGATGTTAAGTTTTCTACATTGCACGATTACTTCGGTCGTTAAAGCGTTAATCCAAATTTCGTCTATCGATACATGTTAAATATAATTTTAAGCTCAGATGGTGTTATCTAAACTTCAATTGGAGCAATTTATACAATTTCTCACAACATTGGGTCATCGCTGGTCGTTGACATCAGCGGGGTCAAATTATTATTGACTGTCGGCCGGCCGGCTATTTGACTTGAAGGCTGGCCTTTTCACAACATTACTTTCCTTATATTCCTAGATATATATACTTACATTCCTACCTTAGAAGCCGATAAATGCTCCAAGCCCTATGCTGCCTCCAAATGCTTCTGTGCAGTTACAGCTATCGATTGCGTCTGTATTCCTCAATATGCTATCTCGTATTTATGCATTATATAGTTATACATTCTTGGCTGTTACTATAGCCGTAAAACTCTAGATTTGGTGGGGGTCAGGGGTCGAGACTTGGTAGACTATGTTACATGGGTGTTTATAAGAAGGTTAGACGTTTAACTCGTTTGAGGGTCGGATCCCCTTCTCCGGTCAAGCCAGATTGAATGACTTCCTCGGCCACATGCGCGCAAAATTTTTCGGGTTTTAGCAAAACTTGAAAGAATTTTTGATAAAAATTAATACAAATCTGCGATAATCCAGGAAAATTAGCAGAATGCGAGAATACGGGCACCGTTTTAGCAAAACTTTTTGGGTCCTTGCCTACGACGGACACTCCAACCAAATTTTTTGGGAGGGGAGACTGACCCCAGGACATCCTTGTTATACGCCAGTGGCTGTGACCTATCTTGTTGCATAGAAGTCGGCATGATCAATACAATCTAATCGCAGAGCTCAAATGAATTTTTTTAAAAACTTTTTTAACTTATATTTGCATCGTGGCGGTGCGAAGCTGTGCAATGACACCATATTTTATTTTTGTTCGTGATAGTTTTTTCGAAGTTTCATTTATTATATATTATAATATTGCTTAGATTCCGTGTGGGTTCCACAATCATATTTCATAACAGTTCTGTTTGATTTATATTCTTTTTTATAAATTTATTACAATCGAACTCATAATTTTCATTTAGGAACACATAGAGCCGTGATTGTGTACTAAGGATACAAACGGAGAAATATTTCCATGAGATATGTAAATAAATTTTAAGAATGAGCATTTATATATAACTATACAGGGGCGCACCACGCGGGGGGGACGGGGGGGACCGGTCCCCACCAGTTTTCGCAGTGGGAGGGACTTCTTCAGTGAGGTCCCCACCACATTTATGGCGAAGTTTGTGTATTTCTTTTGCGATATTTTTATTTCAGAAATTTACATGTATACTGAG
>JASANE010017223.1:0-15085 GCA_030248225.1 Trileptium ribeirensis
GTCTTAACCATTCAGCCATAGGAACATATCGACTTTTACTATTAAGTCGGTAATAACTCAATTGTATTACAGGTGCAGTTGAGACACTTGTATAAATACAGTGAAAATAGGAAAAGCACCGATAGGGAGTAGAGTGGATGAAACGCCTTAGACAAAAGAGAAAACCAAAGGACGCAAACGCGTCCCGGGCCGATCGCCCAGGGCCCGAATAGTTCAAACGACCCCGAGAGGTAGGAATTGAGGGTAACTTAGCCCTCGGATAGGTGCGGCCCGTCAGAAAAGGACTCGCCGCCTTGCCCAAAACCTAACATCAAAATCAAGGAGGAATTAACTGGCCATCAAAGTCAAAGGAAAATCAACTGGCTGGATGATTGTCCCGCAAGTTGTTTAAAAGGACGCCTCACGCCGCGTTGCAACCCTGACCGTGTCCCATCGGCTTGAATTAAAGGAAACCGTTTCATTTTTCCTCTTCTTTTGCCCCCCAGTCTTCGTCGTTCGGTCAGCCGTACGTTTAGGTGAGAACTGTCGTCAAATGCAATAGTGTGAAATTATTTATAGGCACTACTGCAAGAATACCCTGAGAATAGACGATCAATACGCCCTAGGTCAAATGTTGTAGGCAATGTTGTCTGGAGCAGTGTTCCGACCATGCTGTAGAGCTCGCGTAGTTAGTCCCGAATGTCGTTTTCCGCCCGCCCCGCTTAAGTATTCGTCGCCCAGCGCGACCTGCATCTAGGAGCGTTTTCTGAAGCACTCTAGGGCCCCTGCTTAGTGCGCTGCATAGCTGACCTGTTCGCCAATATTGAGTGAAGCAGGGATAACCGCCCCTAGTTCGCAACTTGGCGAATATCGGCACGCTCCTCCACTGTTCTGCTTTTAACGTCCCCTGCCATCATTCTGTGTTGGACTGCAGCGATCGCAGCAAGATACTACTAGGTTTTGTTGGAACACTCGTCCCTTTATTAAGCCTTGATCCTTGCGAATAAACGTTGTATTTTAACACACCGAGTGCCGCCTCATTTTTACCGAGATGATAGGGAGCTGTCTTTTCTGGGTTGTCCGCTCGGACGAGCAGGCACTGCCCGTCATGGCTTGTGGGCGAGAATGCCACAAGCACTGGCGTGCAGGGCCTTCTGTTTACTCTATTTCCGCTCTGATAAAGTAACCGGATAACGCAAGTGAAATTTATTAGATCATGACCGAAACTCAAAATTCGTTAAGAATTCTTGTAACCCTAACGAGTTAAAACTTCTACTGGTCAAGGTACCAGCGCGCTCGCATAGAATTCACTGAGAAGAGCAGGCCACGCCATTGATAATCCGACATTAAAACACTCAGGGCCCGTCGGAACCCTGTGGGGGCCACATAGGTCAATGCTCTAACACGGAGCTTACCAGGATTTTTCTAAGCAGATGATCTCGAGCTTCAAATTTCTAGGGACATTTTCACACTTCGTTTCAACACTTATCACACTAAAATAGAACTAAACAACTTCCGATGAGTCTAAGATAGGGAATAGCGGCTAAGCTCCATAACCTGCGAGCAGGTGTCGGTGCTGGCCTCCCTGGGGGACCTCAGAAATCATACCCGATACTAGACACGTGCGCAACCTTTCGGGCGGGGTCCGAACACACCCCGTGAAGCGCGCCTGCGGCCTGCTAAGCTGCGTAGCTTCTTGGGTCTGACCAAGAACAAGATTAAAATTTAGTATTCACGGTCCACCCTTGAGGTTACGATAGCCGGGGTCGTATGGGCATGGTGTTAGGAAGTTGCGCCATGCAGCTGCGTCACCGGTTATTACATATTTTCAGACAGAACTAGTTGTTATTTTTGACTGTGTTTTTTGCTCTTACTGCAGTCTTAAAGAATCGAACTTCGAACACAAGTTTTAAGCATTTAATCCATCGTGTTAAACAAGAAATTTAAGTGTAACAGTGCTTAAGAATTGACAATGACAAATGTGTGTTTTTGAATGTATTTGCCTGACAATTTAGTTTTTAAAGGAGGGCGGATTGCGTAAAACCGTTTGATGGCAGTGAACTCACCAATGAATATTTTTAAATTTACAATAAGCATTGTGTTTATGCGGCGTTTACGTTATAAAACGCCCGCCATGTGGAAGATTTGTCCACGTGTAGTCATGACCACACTATGGTGCATGGTACTCGGACGGGCATACAGTGCAGCACAAGTTATGGTGTCGCTGACACCATGTATATTACACTATGGTGTCTTCGACACCCTATGTTTGAATACTTATTTAAAAAAGGCGGGAAAACTAGCTACCTGAAATTTCAAATGATTTGCGCTAACTGATTGTAACCCATAAACCATTCCGTTGAAATCTTTGCATAGAAGTGCGCGGACAGAAGTTAAATCGTACAAACGCCATACAACGGAAAAAACGTCAAGACATCTTCTCAAAAGACTTTCATCGAAGTTCGCGAGAAGTTAATGGTGTCCATGACACCATATATAAATGCTGATGGTGTCCGAAACACTATATAGAATTGCTTAGAATACAGTGTTGGTGTTCTGTACACTATATCGTTAACGGCGTTAGGCAGGCTGTACGTGGACAAAACTTCCACATGGCGGGCAACTTATAACGTAAACGCCGCATTAAATCTGAGGTTGTCGTTGAAAATTCAAATTTCTCGAATATCGTGGAAAATATAAGATCCTTAAAAAACACAATCATAATCTTTTGTATAAAATAAAGCACACCAAAACGAGTCAATAGCGACCACGTTAAAAACAAACGAAATACACGTATCAAATGTCGCTACTGCTAACAAACCTTTGGCACAAAGTCGCGCGTTCCAGCCATTGCATCCATCAAATCATCAGCGATGGTGTTCAACAGTCTTTGATCAACAGAAACATAATTTTCACCACCGGTTCTCGCGCGATTTGGATTCCGCTGTCGCGCTAGTTGAAGACGACGATAGTCACTTGATTCTCGATGATCTTCGCTCACAACAACTTTATAATTGACAGAACCGACTTCAGTGTCTGCGGAAAACAGTATTTTATATAAACGTTATAACTATAGTCGGTTTAATAGTCCTTGTTTACAGTTATTGTAAATGATACAATATCAATAAAGTCTGCGGTAATGCTTTTATCTTTATTTTTTTTCCTTTTGCATATGTGCTGTCATCATGGTTATTAGCAATTTCAAAAATTAATTTTCAAAGTAGTATATAGTTTCCTTGGAGACATATCGTTGGCATGAGCCGTCCTTACGATAAGTATATACGGCAATTAAAAGATTAGACGTTGAATATCTCGGTTGCCTTTCCAACTATTTACTTAATAAAATTTCGATACTATTTCAATTTTTAAAATTTCAACTTTCTATTCTGCCATTAACTTGAAAAATAAAATTTTGTATATTTATTTGAAAAAAGCGAAACTTGAATAAAACCTGTGTATTTATTTGAAAAAATCGAGAATGACACTACCAACTCTGTACGCCGTGGCAGTGACCATGTTCAATTCCACATCTTTTTGGTTCGGACGACGTGCCTGGCGATAACTGGAGCCACAAGCGGCACCCCAGCGGCCGGATATTTTCGAAAGTATGCTAATTGTGTTTTTGCAGGCTAGGATTCGAGCACCGGACACCATGGTCGAGACTACAACTGAGCATCTGTATACATGAAGATATATTTCGGAACTGGCGTTCCATAACGACTTATGCGTCATAAACTGTGGTTGCAAATACCACGAAGCTATAGCCAAACACTAGCATGCCAATGTACAATGTGAGGGAATTTCTGAATATTCTCAAATATGCATATATGACATATATATATCTATCTATAAGTGAACTCAGAGTTTAAGTTAAAAACAACAAACAATCTATGTAATAAACAATACCGCGATCCTTGGCAACTTCCTGGCCCATTGCATATACAGCGATAAGCGCCGGATCCGGCTGTTGTGGCCAATTTAGAACGTCTTTGCCGAACAGTATATTTCGGCCTTCCGTTTCGACTGTACCGAATGCAATGTATCCACTTTGAGAAATTGTTGTATAGTTGTAACTTAAACAATACAATACAAATCATTAAATCGGACCAGAATTTAATTTCGCTGCTGCAACTGCGTAGCAATATGATCAAAACAATAATATTATTATTAAGGATGTCACTCCATGACATAGAACTAAGTCCGTTTATATTTGCCGGTGCACATACATGCTCAATATCCGAGGTTCCAAGAAGATGGGCAGCCGGGGCCTCGGCGGATAGGCAGTGGCGAATTCGGCACCAAGACTGGGGTCGGTGCCCTTTACCCCCATGACCATGTATGCGGTAGATCTGTAGCATAACAACCAAGAGCATAAAAATCTGTTTAAAATTGGCTTCTGCTGCGGAGAGCAACTTAGAACAAGTTCATAAATTGTTGGCGAGAATGATCAGAATTTGGATATGCAATGCTGTGAAATTGGAAATTGGAATTTTTTTAGAAAATGAGCTCTATACGTTATATATTTCTCCCATATATGTTGGATGCTGATGTAGCGAAACCGTGGTCTTTCATGACAAAAATATTAATCCTTTAACATTCAACGCTCCCATCTGCATCAATATATTTTACGAATCGCTGAGTTAACAGTTTAAGCTACGTAAGTCGACTGATATCAAAATTTCTAAAATTTGACGGTTGTCAGGCTAGACGGGCATAATCGAATTGACCCCATTTACAACGGTCTTTACTAGACGTGACCTAACAATGCGTATGTGTTTGTGGAGAAGAAATGATAGAAATGTAGAAAATACTGCTTGATGATTGGCGCCGGGCGAAATTTTAGAAACGTACTGTGGAATAGCTGCAGTAGAAAACCGAAACAATTGCTTCTTGTTTATTGATCTCGTTTCACGGCTTGTTTATACATGTGGTGTGATGACATTTCTTTCATATGCGTGTATTCCAATAAAATATTTCAAATAATGAAAATCCTAGAAACGTTGTTTAGCATTTTCAATTAACCCTTAACGCCCGAATTATATGCATATCGTGCAATGTTAGACAAACTGAAGCTGGTATCAGGGACTGAACATGGGTTGTGTTGGTGAAAGCGGCGTACGCAAACGGCAAACCAATGAGCATTCTGAAGTCTGTGACTCAGATAATCTCGCAAAACAAAGGAATAGCAAAGCACCTGCAAACAGAATTTCTACGCCAAACTCAAGTAACATAACAGTTCACAATATGAGCTTTCCTCGTAAATGGACAGCGGGCGGTAAGGGGTCAGAAACGTTTTAGTTTAGTTACAACATACTTAGCTCCACAATAGGCGAATGTAAATAGTAGATCGATCTGTTTGTTAATAGAGCGATCACGTTTCGACAACGAAGCAGATCCTGAATAGTCGTATAGGTTTCCTAGAAAAAAAATTCGAGGCAAAATGATTCTATTTATAAAAATGTTTTAATTGTGATGATAGTGTATAATAAGGCTTTTCTCTCTGATATACAAATTCGCGCATATATAAATATTTGTATATATATCATATGTATACTAGCGCAAAAACCCGCTTGATATTTAGCTCGAGGCTACTGCCCTTCGCCCAGCATGGGACTTCCGGCTCATGACGAGCCATAGCTAAAGCTATACCGCACTCCATATTTCCGATAAAAATCAAAAATGCTAAACTTTAAGTTTTTTTATTTTTTAAACTTCTAAATTTTTCAAACATAATCATGACTGGTGTCATCCGTTGAAACGTTTGAAGGCTACATGCAAATAATTACTATAAACATATTTTGAATTCCAATCTAAACGCCAAGTACTTGTCTGAACTGAAACTAGGATATTCGAAAACATTTATGCTGGCCGGTGGACTCTTTACCAATAGGAGCTTCTACCGAATTTTAATTCAATTTTTGCAGCAAGGTTGATCATTTGTTCACGGTGAACGACTAGTACTTATCTTTAACTGAAAGACAGATAATCGCAACCACTTTTACGCTGGGCGATGGACTCTTTACTAATAGGAGCTACTCTCGAATTCTGATTAAATTTTCGCAGCAAGGTTGATCATTTGTTCACAATAAACGACAAGTGCTTATCTTAACTGAAACACAGATAATCGCAACCATTTTTATGCTGGGCGGTGGACTCATTACTAATAGGAGCTACTCTCGAATTCTGATTAAATTTTCGCAGCAAGGTAGATCATTTGTTCACAGTATACTTTTAATGAGCGACAGTTTATTATTTGCTTTCATTTTCTTGATGTCAAACACTCGTGTATACATAGGAACTAACTAAATGGTTTAGCTATTGGAGTAGTTTCATTTTCAACAAGACAACTGCATCTTCGAGACTAAATTGTCGCATAGTCATAGTGATATATCATTTATTGGAAACAGCTAAAAATATAAACACTAGTTTTCTGTAATTTGAGAGGGTATTTGAATTCAAAATTAAACTAGAATTTAAGAACATATGCACTAAAGTATCGAAAGTTTTGCCAATTTTAGTCACCAGATAGATTGTGAATTAGTAGTTCCCGTTTAATAAGTGTATAATACATTGCTTACAAACCAGATAAAGCTCTTTACAATGTAGTTTGCAAGAGACGGCAGTTGTTGCAATTGGTTCTAAATACAGTATTTGTAGCGCTAATCTGTTTCCATATTATAACAGATATGTGTTTCTCAAATACCTGCCAAGGAATAATTTTGTCATTATATGTGCCATCTTCCTGAATTAGAGTATCGGTTTCTGGCACTGATTCAACGAAATATAGAATAATTAAATGTGGCACTTAAAATGCTTTAAATGCAACTCAGCGGTATTGACTGGTTTTTGGGATATTTCGGATTCGTAAATTGTTAAATCCTGTTCTATTTGCCTGCCCCATCGTCCAAAATGTGAAGGTGCCCTGCCTCTCTGTAATGGCCTTACTGTTCAACGCCCTGGCGGTATAACTCAAATTCCTTTTTCACGAAGCCAAATAACTCTAGTTAAATGGTTATATTTTGAAAGGTTGTTTAGAAATGACGATTTTCAAATTATTCCAGGATATTTATAGGCGGAAGGGGTAGGAGTAACCCCACCATTGGCCCTGCCTGACCTTTAGAAGACACACCACATATCACCTGACCGCTAAAATTTAGATTATTGAACAGCACAAACTTTTCTTCCAAAGGTTTTTTCCGATTTTTGCCAACTTACTAAAATTTTGTCATATTTGCTTAATTTTTGCTAAAACTTTAACCAATTTTTGTCGTTTTCCAAAACGTTTGCTTAGATTTTGACGATTTTTCCCGATTTTTTTCTAAATTTTTGCCCAAGTTTAGCAATACAATTGTGATATTTGCAAAAGCCATGGTCTTGACCCATAGTTACGGCTTCCCGACCACCTTATTAGGGGTCAGAGGTGATCTTGGGTCTGTGAACCCCCAACTTCAGAGGCGTAAAACCCGATGCTGTTGCAAATTGAATAACCAAAAGGCACGGAAACCGCAAAACACTCGTATATTTAATTTTCCACTAACGCGTCATTTTAGTCTTCATCATAGCTCGGAAGTTATAGTGTTACTTCATGTTGATATAAAATGTTTAAAACTTTGTTTTGTTTGCGATTATCTTTTTGTAGTTTCTGCTGCATATTACTACTGTATCAGTGGCAAACATTAAGGACAAAATAACATTTCAAGGAATACATAACACTGTTAACCTGATGACACATATAGGTCGTTTAGTTTTTGTGTTGATAATTGACACAACAATAACTTACTTGTTTATTTTTTATTATACTGCAATTATATTTAGATATGGAATGACAGCTGTCTCAAAGATATATTAATATTACACCCATAAGCCGGTGAACCTTGGAAGCCTTTGGCTTAAAGGTTTACACATATAGATAAATGCATTTGCCGCTATATCTCCCAGGCATATTTCTAAGTACTATCAATCTTGTTGATCCATAACATAACAGCTGAAAAACTATTTTGGTTCAAACTTTCGCAGTGCCAGACGACTTCCATGAGCACATGAACATGCGTAGCATCACGAGAATCGCACCATTCACTAGTTAGTAAATGAACGAGAGTTTTCAACTTGATGGGAAAATTGTAGGGCCATGGCTGATTCCTTCAAATTCAATTGCTCGCGAGTGACTGGTAGTGCTTTAAATTCTCAAATTATATTTACCTATTACATGATCATAAAATACATATTATTTAAGCAGCATCAAAGCTACTATATTAGACATATGAGACCAACGTTTGGCCAGAATTGTTGCAAATTTCATTATAAATTCAAGACTATGTTATTTATGGTTTTCTATTTGACTCCCATGATGTATATATAATTAATCTATTCTATATTACCGTGTTTGCGAAACGTCGTTGATAGCACCTTTCCACGTTGGTCTACGAAGGCTGGTTGGGCTTTGAAGTCCGGCACGGCGGGATTGATATTAAACTCTAAATTATCGGAACTTTGAGCCGATACAGCGAAACTTGTAGTTCCTGCTGTAATTACAGCGATTCGCAGTGCGATTATTCCATACATATATTACATTGACCTGTTTGTTATTAACACACATTATATATATTGAATATGTTGATAGTGCAAGTGTAAATTATACATTGCATACTCCTACAGTTTATATGCCGCGTCACGTTGGTTTCTGTACAAATCATAAACGATTTTTTCATCCTAACAGCAGTTAAATATAATCTCAACTACTTTTATATCACAAACTTTCCAGTCGCCGTACGCATCGTTCCGGTATCTCCGCATTTTATTTAACAGACTGAGCCGATGTTGTAAGTCTAAAGTTATTCACGCAGTTGTATAGTATTTTTATTGGCTTTATTAAAAACGGCAAAGAGTTTTGTAATTTTTGTTTCATAAGTGTTGGACAAATAACAGATAAACATACTCATAAAGAAGATCGCATTTATAAGGTGTATACCCGTGTGGGCTTCCGGATTAACAATTATGAGGTCAGGTTACTTGTCAGTTTCTGTTTTCACCGCAATCACTGTCGCATCAAAATCCTGTCGCGCCTCAATTATTTAGCTCATTATACAAAAATCAAATATTCAA
Organism: Trileptium ribeirensis; assembly: GCA_030248225.1. Classification (NCBI taxonomy): domain Eukaryota; kingdom Metazoa; phylum Nematoda; class Enoplea; order Enoplida; family Thoracostomopsidae; genus Trileptium; species Trileptium ribeirensis. The sequence continues at coordinate 9,082 of JASANE010017223.1, forward strand.
AGGTTTTGCTTTACGATTGCTACATCGACACCGAATTAATGTGGTGGTAGTTTGGGAATGTTTAATTTTAGTACATATTTAATTAAAAATGAAAATTTTCAATGTCTTTTCAGTTGTGCCCCCTCCAGCCTCATATCGGGCAGTTTTGAAGTCTCGATACGGTTTGGCGACATTATTGCAGAATCGTTTAAATATGAAGCAGCGCTTTAAGCGTTATGATGAATGAGAGTGTTGTGTCAGCGGCGCTGACCACAGTTTTATTACTCCGCAAATAACAAATAATTGTAGTGTGTTTCTGGATTTTCCTGTTGGAAGAGCGCTGACCGAGTGGTGTCGTTGCATTGATTCACCGGCCTAGGCAGTTGTTCGCCTGTGTATGAGAGAGCTTATATGTTCTTTAGCTGCCTAGTTTTAGTATAATATCTCATGGGCAAATTAATACAACTAAAATTGAAATGTAAAGAGAGTATAGTTCAAAGAATATCTGGATTTTAGTAAGAAAACATTTTTAAACATAAGCAAATCAGCTACTTCCAACCTTTCGAGTATGACGTGCCCTGTTTGTATTTGAATTTGGTCAGCAGACGTCTACCCTATTTCGAGCGAATCCGGACCGGGATTTAAAGATTTGGCAAATTTTCAGCTCTTAGACAAAGCTAGTGTAGTAGTGTTTTCAGCACCTACATTATTTAACCATTTTATTTTTGATGGGCTTTTTTAAGTGATCCGTTTTTCTCAAAAATATACACATGGACTTGAAAACGATTTAAAAACTTATTAAGGAAGTTGGTTCCAGTAGTAGAATTTGTATTATTAAACGCTTAGTTAGGCTTTTGCTGCACTGTTTGGTGAAAGATGAAACAGTATGACTTAATAACAAAACATATTGCCTACTAAGCAATGTTTTAAGCTTTTAAAAATAACAGATTTAGAGTCGTGTAAAACTATTCGCCACATACAATACCGTAATGCAATAACACACCAAAAAGCGGCGGGAAAGAAAGCGAAAAACAGAAAGCAAAAACAAAAAAAACCAAAGAAAAAAACGAGCCCAGAACCGGCAGCGAAACGCGATCAATCATGAACCGCAAAACCCCACCCCCCCCCCCACCAACCCCCCCCCCAAAAAACAGCGTTTTCGGCTCTCCCGGGTTAACGGGGCGACGGATGGAGACCCGCCGGGCATCGTTGAAGATGTCTCGACGCGACGAATGCAATGAGGGGCGTTGAGTCTACCTTTGAGTTGGGGTTAAATTTTCGGTCGGTCTGTACCCACCTGCAGTCGGTAGGCCAAATTGGGGGGGGCACATTATCGGTCATAAGAGGCTAACGCGAAGGCGGACAAAGACCCGCCGGATATCGTTGTGCTCGCCAGGAGCAGACAAATAAAATGAGGGGTCGCATGAGCACGTTTAGGGTCTGTGGTCAAATACGGAGTTGGTACAAACTGAAGGAGTTTTATGTTGAAGTTGCGTAGTGCATTCTAGAACAGGGAAGTAAGCTACATGGCAGCGGGAGGACTGGTCAGATCGAGACCCGCCTGGACTCGTCAGATGCCTAAATGGGTACTCTACTTAGAAACACGCATACTTTCGATCAGTGATCCGATGGTCACCAGAAAAACCAGTTGTTAGGGTGCGGGTCAGGCAATTTTGGGCGTCAACGGATGTTATAAAAATAAAAGTTTTGATACGGTGGGGGCGGGAAAATAGACATACCGAGACACAAAGATCAGGCAGCACACACATATCTACATATTGTATACATAATTATATATCCATATATGCCTATGTCAGGTCCACTCGGGACCATAGTCACCAGCCGAACCTAGCGTAAGTATTGGCTGTTAATTGAATGTTCACCTATTTGTCCCCAGGATAGCTCGTGAAATCCTCCAGCGATTGGCGATGTCTTGGGCTCGTTCAAGAGCCCTAAAAATTCTCTACCGATAAGTACTCGGGGCATTCCCGGTAAATCTGAACCGTTGGACGGTTACGGGCCGATAAACAGGCCCGAGGTCCGTTATTTCCGAGTAATCGGAAACTACCGTAACCCATTCGTTTCAGCTTACTTTTGTGACCATTAAGCTATGGTTTGCTCAAACCAGGTAAACTTGATGGTCCTGATTCTGATCACTTCCCTTCCCCTTAGATTGTCAAAGGCCTCCTATTCCCGGACGGTCTGAATTCTGAAACTTCACTGGGGGAATAGGGGCTAGTGGTTGAGTTCCGTTCGAGTTGTCGGTCCTGGCTAATCAAGCACTCTCCTGAGTTCCTTGCCTTTCTGAGTTTGTACAGCTACCTAAATTGAATTTCCGCTGGGCTCACATGAGCCTATCCCAATATACAATTATACAAGAAATCATGCATTGTCAAATCTATATCAATGACGAACCATAGCAATGACAAAAATCATATTGGTAATAAGAATATCAATGGCAATAAACAAAGTAGTTATCCATGGCCATGGCACCATGCAGTCCATGAAAGTTTTGTTCCCGTAAACGGTGCCTGGTACGATTTAAGGTACATTTGACCAGTTCCAATGCCGAAATCACATGAAAGACGCGTAACGGGCCGGAACGGGCCTGTTACATATAAACCCCGCCCCCGATCGTATCTGTTTGAAGAAAGCAGCATAAAAATAAAAACCAAAAAAAAAAAACCCCAACCAAACACCAACAAAACAAAAAAAAAACCACAAAAACACAAAAAAAAAGAACCATAAAAACTATTAAGTTAAAACCCTATGTGCAGAAAATTATGGTGCAATCTTGTGTACATGCATACTCCAACCAAAAAAAAACCACAGAAAACCAACCCACTCCACTCTCTCAAACACAAAACAAACACACGCAAAAACAAAAAAAATACCACAAACACAAAAAAAGACCAAAAAACCAAAAAAAACACAACACTCCAAACCCTCTAAAAAATCCCAAAAAACAAAACAAGCAGAATTTATAACAACACACTAACCCAACATCAAAAAAACAGATAAAACACACAACCTAACTAACAACAAAATCTTATAGCAATAAATATTTATTTTAGAACACACACAATAACGCTCACTCCCAATTCACTTAATATAGATACACAAGCTATAGTATTCAATATTAAACTATAATATAACATATATAATTACATAAATAAACAGATTACAAAACCAACCCCACAACTAAAACAAACACAACACAAAAACACCCACCTCCACGAACCAATAACTAAACAAAACATACTAAACTAAAAACAGAAAAAGACTTACAAACGACAAAAAACTACATTTATGAAATAGCCTATTTTAAAAAGCAATATATAGCAGCGAATTATAAAATTTTCCACAAATAAACTAGCAAAAATCTCTCCAGCTGAAATAATTTTTCTGAACAAAAGGGCGATCACCTCTCCTCTTATAGCTCCCGTCTTTATCAGGGGGCAAAAAGGAAATAAATTTCTCACACAAAAATCCATAATATTCAATCCAACACTCATTTTTTACACTAGGACAATTTTCTAGTGCAAGAACAAATTCGTTACACGCTCTGCGTTCGAAAACAAAGAACAAAAACAAACAACACAAACAACCTCTACACAAACGCAAGCACAACGCGATATACTCGCGAAGAAGAAGCAATAACATGCGATCTACAAGCAGTCGCGGTTCGCTTTGCTTTCAGTTATTTCAGATAGTCTGAATAGCGCGCTAATCATCTTAACTACCGACAGCCTCCCACAGAGTCTATCACTCGATCCCATGCATAAAAACATTTGATGCATATAGCAGAGTCGCTTCGGTCCTGCTCCGTGCGTATGGCCCTAGGTGTGGGGATATATCTCCCTCCAATCATACAAGAATATAATAGAAACGCATTTATTATATTTATAAGACACTCCTCAGAAAAACCAACTAACTCTTTCTTCTAGTTTAAACCGCATAATCGGGACGAAGCATCTGTCCACATTTATCACCACACGCTCTCCTTACTTCCATGCGGGCGAGATACTAGTCAATTTTGTGAAAGAAAATTGTAGTCTTCTACAATAATTGTGATCGTTTCAATCGACCACCCTAAAACTGGAGACTATCATGCATCCTTAAAACTGGGGGACCGAGCTACTCCCACCTGCTACAAAACTAACGAGTCCGTGCATGATGAACTCGAGAATGAGCAGGATATTGACTCCGGTCTAAGAGGGTTATATGGGGGAAGAAGAATAACCCCCTTCTTTCCTCCTATACCCCGACACCGCCCACGCGCGCGCCACCACAAAAAAACAAAAATTAAATATATCTCCATCTATTGAGATAACACACCAAATTCCTAGCAGATCACGATCCCGCGCGCGTCCTCAATCATCTATCCTAGCTCCTAAATAATAATAATAATAGAAAAGACCAAGATATAGATAATAATAAAATATATAATAAAATTTAATAAAGACATAACCAAAAGCAACAAAAAATAATGAAAAAAAAAACTAAATATAGCAACAATAATAAAATTAAAAACAAACATACCACAAAAATAACAACAAAATAAAAAAGCTACATAAAGAACTATAATACTATTTCTATTCAAAAAATACACTCACCCCGAAACAAAAAATACACAAACAATTTACAACCACACACAAATTTCACAACCACAAACAAGCCTACAGCACAAAAACTAAAAAAAAAATCAAATTCATACAAAGAACACAAAAACACAGCCAAATCAAAACAACAACCAAAATACACATTATAATCCCCCACAAAACTACAAAAACATCATCTAAATCCCACATCCATCCTACACAGCATCTCACCAAACCCCACCAAACACACACAAACCCACCCCCCCAGTAACAGGCCCGTTCCGGCCCGTTACGCGTCTTTCATGTGATTTCGGCATTGGAACTGGTCAAATGTACCTTAAATCGTACCAGGCACCGTTTACGGGAACAAAACTTTCATGGACTGCATGGTGCCATGGCCATGGATAACTACTTTGTTTATTGCCATTGATATTCTTATTACCAATATGATTTTTGTCATTGCTATGGTTCGTCATTGATATAGATTTGACAATGCATGATTTCTTGTATAATTGTATATTGGGATAGGCTCATGTGAGCCCAGCGGAAATTCAATTTAGGTAGCTGTACAAACTCAGAAAGGCAAGGAACTCAGGAGAGTGCTTGATTAGCCAGGACCGACAACTCGAACGGAACTCAACCACTAGCCCCTATTCCCCCAGTGAAGTTTCAGAATTCAGACCGTCCGGGAATAGGAGGCCTTTGACAATCTAAGGGGAAGGGGAAGTGATCAGAATCAGGACCATCAAGTTTACCTGGTTTGAGCAAACCATAGCTTAATGGTCACAAAAGTAAGCTGAAACGAATGGGTTACGGTAGTTTCCGATTACTCGGAAATAACGGACCTCGGGCCTGTTTATCGGCCCGTAACCGTCCAACGGTTCAGATTTACCGGGAATGCCCCGAGTACTTATCGGTAGAGAATTTTTAGGGCTCTTGAACGAGCCCAAGACATCGCCAATCGCTGGAGGATTTCACGAGCTATCCTGGGGACAAATAGGTGAACATTCAATTAACAGCCAATACTTACGCTAGGTTCGGCTGGTGACTATGGTCCCGAGTGGACCTGACATAGGCATATATGGATATATAATTATGTATACAATATGTAGATATGTGTGTGCTGCCTGATCTTTGTGTCTCGGTATGTCTATTTTCCCGCCCCCACCGTATCAAAACTTTTATTTTTATAACATCCGTTGACGCCCAAAATTGCCTGACCCGCACCCTAACAACTGGTTTTTCTGGTGACCATCGGATCACTGATCGAAAGTATGCGTGTTTCTAAGTAGAGTACCCATTTAGGCATCTGACGAGTCCAGGCGGGTCTCGATCTGACCAGTCCTCCCGCTGCCATGTAGCTTACTTCCCTGTTCTAGAATGCACTACGCAACTTCAACATAAAACTCCTTCAGTTTGTACCA
>JASANE010017225.1:0-24311 GCA_030248225.1 Trileptium ribeirensis
TATGTGTAACCTACTTGGTTTCAGTTCATGTCTGGTTGAATCTATCGCGTTCAGGCATAAAACATTTAATGAATTTAACATTTTTGTGGGAAATTACCAAGTTGTATACTATGAGTGGTGGGTAATGATATAAAATTTAAGTGTATTTTGTTCTAATTTTACGCTATCAGTGGTTATTGAAACGGAGCGAGCGAAGTGAGAGTTATTTCGACTGAAGGCACTTGGGAGAAATCGTGAAAATTTCTTCTTTTTCTATCGCTGTCATTCATAACTCATTTTCGAACGGACAGATTTCGACAATTTTTTTGTTATATAGCAAAAGTAAGATGATGATATGCCATTTATTTGAACGCGAACAACGCTGACCGCAGGTTCCTGGTCAAAATGGCTAAAAATATCTTATTTAAGGGATCTTTGCCAAATCTGGCTATGCAGGTACAAGTACCCAATCTCGCGACAACGGCTTCGCATATGCAGAATCAGATCTACAACTTTGCCGTTCACAAATTACTTGTGGGACCACTGGCTGGGCCTCTGTGTGCCGGACTCTGGTTCCGTCGACCCTTAGCCAGAAATAAAGGTTTTTCAAATTTCGCTGTGTTATTGCTTGGTTTTACCTTACAATAAGTGCCTATCAGGTTATCGAGTACGTCGATACGAAAATTTAGCTATCTAGAGTTAACCTTGAGTATATTGTACCTTTACATGGGGTTTCAAGGGTTATATCGTCGACGGGCCCAATTTTTAAAATGTAGCACGTTTTCGTTTGTTTGGTTATGTATAGTATCGCCTATATATAGACAATCATTTGGTTATTTAAGATTCAATGTGTATAATTATTTCTTTTTCATGGGTTTCAATGGGTTTAGGGTCAATGAACACGATTTCCAGGAAATAGTGGGGCTTCAGAAGTTTGGACACAGCATTCAAAATAGTCTATATACAGGTTTTTCGGTATGCTGACTACAATTATTTGTTTGTGAAGATTCGAGCGTCCATATTTCATATGTTTTCATGGGATTTCAATGGGTTTAGGGTCAATGAAAGCGATTTCCACAACATAATTCGTCATAATTTGTTTGGTTGCGTATACTGTGCATGTCATCAAAAATTGCCTATATAGGTTTTGCGGTAGGCTGAATACGATGGTATGGTTATGTATAGACCAGTACAATTACTTGATGTGTTGTCAGTTGTTTTGGTGGGTTTAGGGTCGGTGTGGTTTTAGGATTTTTAATAGGATCAGGATTCAAGAGGTTTTAGAGTGGTATATATCAAACACAGCGTGTGACGACTGCTTAAATACAGTGATCACTTAACAATGAAACACGCTTGCTCCGTTTCACATGAGTTATCGATAGAGCAAACGCTCAGTTTACTCAATTTGGTTTTTTCTATGTATTAGTAAAGCCATGATGCAGTGGACAAGTTCTGTTGGGACACTGCAGCAAACTGATCTGCCATATAATTGATCTAATATTCACTTAACCCCAACAAACCTCTTAAAATCTGTTACAAATTGGTGAAAATGATCGCTTGCGGTTGGTTAATCAGCCACAACTTATAAAACGTCAGTGGTAGTAGTAGTACCGTGCTATTTTAGTAATATCCGCTTTATCTAGTTGATTGAAGTGTGCGGATTGATTCATGTTTGTTCAGTCTACAAGTGAATTAAGGGAATATTAGTAAAAAAATTTCTGGTACCAAGATTTTTCGCTGGCATGTACTCAAAAATCGGAAAGAAATTTTGACATGAATCTAGCCAAAATAGGCGTTTCCAGGTACGGTTCGTCGAGCCAAGTTGATTGTTGAGAAAATGTATCTTCAATTTTGAGTATTTTTAAAAGCTCAAAAATTATAAACTAGTACCCGTGAAAAATCTTTTCAGGCGACATTGAGGTAAAGCTGTATCGAAATATTTCCCCAGAAAACACGTAAAAAATGATCTCAGTGCATTGGAAAAAATAAATGCTGCAACGCTGAGATAATTTTGTTTGTCAGTTGCCATTTCAGCTCTAAAACTACTTCTTCAACGCAGCCGATGTATGAAAGATGTCGAACGTCTGTTTGCTTACGGGGTACATGGTTGACGGGGTGTCGTCGAGGGGATTCTCAACGGGTGCGCGAGGTACACATCCCTCGACATTTTTGCCAATTTTACCCCAATTTTACCTTCATTTTCGCACTTTTACCACAATTTTTGCTATTTTTCGCGCGCGAAAGCGGAGGGGCACCAGGGAGTATACTTCGGGAGAGGCGGGGGAGGGGGAGAATTATGGCTTGTGTGGGGGTCCATTCTTAGGGGATAACCCTCCCTACCACACATCGACACCTAGGCAATATATATTTTCAGATTGCACGATAAGATTAATAGTATATCGATAGTAACTTTGAATGATTAAATTAGAAAATCAAATCTAAAAATAATCTTTAGTAAAACATATAAATTATTGAAAATAGTAAAACTATTTACCAACAAAAACGCTTGGGCCAGAACTGCTTCGCGAAGATTCAGTTCCACCGTAGACCTTTCGACGCCAACTATAATAATTATGCCGGTTGAACCATACTTTAGCAAGTCAAAGACAGTATAATAACATAAACTGGATTGCAGTATACGCATTGATATCGCTAGCTTTATGTCTGTTTCCTACTAAAGGTGAGAACTGGTCGAAATTTTTTGGCCCGTCCCGCCTCGTTCAAAATCGACGTCCCACCGAAAGCGTGCGCCAGGTCCCGGCTTTAATTCTAACTTCTAAAATACACTTACCGAAGACGTATTTTCCAAGGCCGAGCCTCATGTAGACGCACACTAATAGGTGTAAGGAAGTTGAGTATTGATAGCAGATTAATTGTGTATATATTTTCATTCCAAAGCAACAATGCATTAATCAGCGTCGAGAGCCATCGGTTTTGTTTTAGAAGCGTTATAAGAAAAATTAAATGCTTATGAAATAATTGCAGGGCTGAATTCTTCAAACAACTCAATGTTATTGGCCTATTTAGTAAGATAGGTATCCGCCAACGAAATACCTAAACCAAGGTATGTCTGACTTTGCAAAACGTTGAATTTTATCCTTTCTAAAAATGTAAACGACATATGAAGACTGTCCTGTTTCATTGCTTAAGTTCTAAGCGGTATTCAATATCAAGGGAACATCGACCTTCATATTAATTTTATTTTTGGAATGGAAAATCTATATTAATCTGGTGTTGTTTGAGACACATAGCACGGATTACATTACGGACATGCATTGCATGATTTTTTTCGAACCGGATCGAGTGGGCCGTTTCAGACAACGATCTGCTCGGCTCATAGTTGCTACATCGTGACCCCCGTTTGTAATCGGGTGTCGACCCACAGCGTGTCTGGCTTGACAGAGCTGGTCTGGGCCGGTTCCAAAATTATCACATCTGTTACATACAGTCTTTTATTATATAGGCATATTGTTATAGATAATATGTAAATTTCGAAATTTATTTGAATCACGTTCAGCAAGTTACTGCACAAAAGTTAACTGCCTTCCCAAGATTTCCTGCGAATCATTGGCCCCATGATTTTTCCTACAGGGATACTTTGCAAGGCAACCTTAGATACAAAATTTTCACCTTAATGCCGTCTCCTGAGCGTTTTCGAACTGCCCAGAGAGTTGCGTATAAAGACGGGCTATTATGCTCAGTTGCATAAAAAATCCAATTTAACTAACAGGCCAAACCAAGTTTTCGATTTAAAAACGAATCCATATGTCCAAACATCCTTATGTTTCTGCCAAATGTATGTGGGATATCTTACAAGGCAGTGAAAAGATATAGTACCGAAGAAATTCACTGCAGTAGATTGCGAACTGTAGCAACATCCAAAATTAGCGGAAACAAGATGGTATATTTTTGTAGGCGCCAGTAGGAATGGCTTGACGTAGGTGTGGCAATATTTTTAAACAGGGAAATGGGTTTCTTTTCATAAAGCGTTTTAAAGTTTAAAATTTTATTTTCTATTTGCGACAAGCACAAACAATCACCAGATAGTTAGATTAAGGTCGTCACAGGCCTTTGTAACTATGCATGTTTTAACTTTACTTTAGAGGATCTTGTGCTTTTACATCATCTTAAGAACTCAAAAACAAATAGTAGTTCACCGTAGGATATGCGATTATCACCGGGGGCATCTTCAAATACGAATCTATACATCTGTTTCATGCAACGATCGAGTTTAACAATACGCGTACCTGTAGCTTGTTGTCGAATCCCGTCGTGATGTCGTTGGCTGCACAGACGAAAACCTGAAACGGATAATACACCAAACTTAATTGTAATAGTATTCACATTTTCTTACATATACATATACGCAAATAAAAAAACGTCTGCAATGGTGTGCCCATAATTTAGATATAATCGAATTTAGCAATGCTAATAGATAGCGACTCATGTTCTGCAAGAACGGATCATAAAGTATAACTAATACTCAAGGGTTTTGGCATTATATCAATGGTACAGGTTCGCTTCCGGGCTTCATGCGTTGCAAGAACCACTGGCAAAGCAGATACCTAGGCTAAGTCTATTAACAATGACACAAAATAAACTATATTTTTCTTCAAATTAATGGCATCCGAACGACAATTAACGAATAGTGTGACAATCAATGCCACACTGCATTAATATGGTTTGCATAATGATGTGGCAGACTTTGCTGTCGTTGGTGCTGCTGTTAAGAGGAGGCAAATTTCCAAATATTGCCCTGGGCCACCAATAATTGTTACATATTTGTAACTTAAACAAATTTTCAGTTTATGACAAAAGAGGTAAATGATAAAAGTTTTAACTTTGTCCCCTTAAAAGTGGTCCAAATGACACAAAATTTATCAAGTCATCATACAACCCATACCATGTAGCGTCTCTAAAATATCAAACTGCTCTTTGATTCCCATAATGTATTCTTGATAGGACGATATATTATGACAGTTTTGGAATGCCGCATTTCGGCGATAACCGACGGCAATTTATGTGCTTTTACGAGGCGAATTTGAGATTTCTGTTTGATACATGAAAATTGCTTTGGTGTTTTTGACCAATCTGATTTTCTGAAAGAAAAAAATCCCAAAACAGCAGTCTAAAACCATTTTTCTTTTTTATATTTTGCCTTCCCTGTTTTATAATGTAATTTACTTGCTAGACACCATAAGTTTTGAACATGCAAATTTAGCTTTTTTGTGGGAATTACTTTTATCAAATCAAGTGAGAGATTTGTACCAGTGTACACTGCGAAGCAATGTGATAAACTGAGTTTGTTATGCGCTTCTGTACGTGCTTCAATCCAGTGATGCGGTAAAAGTTATACTGTACAAAATACTGATTAATTCACACAGTAAAAGTAATTTGTATATCGACAATGTGTAACGGCATGAGAGATTGAACTTAGATTGTGTTTTTGCATGTGGCGCATGCAAACCAATTGGCTACTTATGATATTTTACACCACTTCTTGAGGAGCATCATGATCGATGGAATGCACTGACGCACTTTGACATACACTGTCTGACAAATTCAGATAACACAGCGCTTAGCAATTTGCCCTGGTACGATGGCACGATATTAGATATTAAACTTCGAGTCAACCGGCAAACTAAACTGTAATGAAAATAAACACACATCGGTCTACGTCATGATCTATTCGATTCCGTACGAATAAGCCTAAAGTTAAAATTTATGTAATTTTCACATGTAGCGAGCTGTTTCTATAAACCTTAAATAAAAAAGATTATATAAAATGGCAAACACTCTAAAAACTGCGTAGTATTATATGAAGAACCCAGTGTCTTCCTTTGGTGTTGACATTTATATTCGTTGTCCGCTAAACAGGAAGCTATTTTCTGTTGACAGTCGTTTCTTTGGAAATATGTGTATGGCCAATGTGAGTTGTAGAATGTCACAATCTAGTTAGTTAGCTCAAAGCGACAGTTCTTTATACAGATTTAAAACAAATCCCGAAATCAGCATCAAAACGTATGCTGTAGATATGATGTATTGATTTCCCGAATCAATAAATGAGTGATATTTAGCTCAAAATGAGCCATAATTAATCCCGATTGAATCACGATGCCTGATAATGATTCGAAACTTAAATCAAAGTATGAATTGAGAACTTCCTCAGATCTGATTCATTTGTAGAAGCATAGCTTTAGAACACATTGCTGTATAGGGCTTCAACACCTTCAGAGTCAATTTAAAGTAAAATAGGAGCGGAAATAGAATATTCTGGTTACTTGAGCCAGGACATTGAAAAATTCACTGTGGAAATTTCAAAATTTATAAATTCCGTCGGTGATAGCACCGTTTTCCAGACTGAATGCTAGAAGGTTCTGAAAAATTCTGAAGGATAAGGATTGCAGAATAGATATATCAACCAAATCTCGTTAAAGAACACACATAGTATAGTTTAAACTATATTATATGTTTTAAAGCAGAGTCGACATGAATGATTCCTATGGACGATGACAATCCTGGGCGATGAAAATCGTGGACGATGATAATCGTGTGTCACAAACAGCTAAAGAATAATAAGTCATAGAGCAATGAAATAGTAGACATAAGATGAGGAAAAATCAGCAAAGCACTTAGGGGACTAAAATCAGGATCTATAGTATAATCTTCAAATTACTAATAGTGAAGTGTATTGGCAGCAACACTGGAGCCGCATTTTTAAAACAAAGATTTTTACAAAGTTCTTGGAGAATAGTACGAAGAGAGTTGTAAAAGGGCTTGTTTATACCTATTTACACAGGGCTGCCTGCTGATTCGTAGGTGTGGCATAAGTTGATCATTTATACTACGAAGTTGCTGCAACGAGCGAAAGAGCAAGGACTTAAAAATTGTGATCAAAAGTACTCAACAATTTGTATTTATGAGCGGAACATCTGCAAGTGAAAGCAATGTTTGCACATAGTCAAATCAAATACAACACATGATGCGACAATTATCATGCCGTATTCCTTAATCTTGAGAAGGCCTGTCATTAGACGAGAAGAGCCGAGCTGTAGCACTACAAGATTAGGAAGTTAGTGCTGTAAAAATTATTATGGAACGATTAGCAAGTTGTTGCCGGTGAAAGATATTTAAAACATATCCATGTTTTTAACGTCCATTCGGAAAAGTGACATTTGTAATTTCGGAATCGTCATCAGTATATCATTTGTTCTCAGTTGGAAAACTATTTTGCTTCATTAGGCTGTCCGTCAAAACAAACACATCACGCTGATGACTTGACTGTTCTGGTATGTTCCATAATTTTTAATTTTAATTAGGCTGCATATCTTCGTTGCATCAAATAGTGCTAATAGTTGTGATATGTCGGAATTTCAAGATTTAGATTTAGATCTTCAGATTTAGATTCTTGTTGAAACTGCATTAACCAAAACAACGGATGTGCAACGCATACTAAAATATATATATTCCCAAGTGTGCTTTTAAGTTAACCTGAAGCAGTTAACTACATAGCTAGTGCTAAACAACTCTGTTTCTGTTGCCAGTTTTTGTTTTCACACTTATATTTACACAAGCCATGAATCTCTGTACATAAGTTCCCGCTAGCAAGTTTTTAATTGAAATTATTTCTGTATTTTGGCGGTAGATGGGCACTCGCCTACAAATTCCCTTTTACATGAACCAATATTCGTAAAACAATTCGTAAAATCGGTAATGAATATAGCAGTGACATTTCTTTTGGTCTTCTGGCTAGTTTCGATCTTCCATAGCAAGTCTATTCTACAGCTCAATATGTCATGCAAAATTATTAAGTTATAATCAATATTATTTAGCCTGATAGGTTTTGGAAATATACCTTATATCGTTATTATGTTATGCTTGCGTTAATATCTGCCTCATTTCAATAATCTATGAGTGGCTGTATAGCTAGGAGTGTTATACCAGTTTTTAAGCATCAAAATTTCTCTATGCCAAGTCTAGTCTGTATGCTATGTGTCAACCGCTGTGAAGATGTGATATCATACTTAAGGTATTAAAATAAGATTTACCTAATTTGAATAAATTATCAGTAGTTATGTTACTATGAACATTACATCAATTTTTCATGTTGTATAAAATTTTCCATATCAAATTTGGTTTATGCGTCAACTGTTGCGAAATTACCTTACGTCCTTGTTATCAGACCAATAGTGAAATGAACGTTTATCCAGTTTGCACAATGCTATCGGTTTTGCGCTCTCCCCATAAAATATGCGAATTTCGAAAAGCCGAAAATGTCATCTGCGAAATTTAAGGTTTTACTAAAAAATGCCTTGAAATTTCATCTAACCTTCTTAACGGACGATACAAAGACACAGGAAATGTTACTTGTTATTCTATTGGTAATTAATTTATATAAACTTATTCTATATTTTGTACTTCAAAAAATTAATTTTATTTTTATAAAAGCTACAATTTTTGAAAGCCAAAACACATTCTAAATGGCGAATGTACTCACCGAGAGCTAATTTTACCGCTTCGTTTCCCCATGATGCTATCTCCTTTTCGTTCAGCATTTGTCGCGGAACTGGCCGGACTTCGCCGACTCTCATTTGTTCCAAATTCGCTTCCATGTTGCTTTTTAAGCCGAAAACACTTTTTACAGCGTTCTTTCTTCCAAACTTGCGATACAAAACCGTCGCACAAGTCATCTGACATCGCAGTTGTTTGGGTTAGGGTTTTTGTTTAAATTTTAAAATTTAAAAACTTCTATTATCACAATGTATCTACTAGTTGCCTTTTTCCCTTAGTAGCCAAACTTTTGTTGTCAACAGAATTATAATTTATATCGCTAGTAGATTCTGTATCTAGGGGTTTCTGCATTTAATTCTTGTAGTTTTGCCTCCTTAGTGGCAGCAACTACGAATTAAAGGTTTTGATAAATGTTATAAATCGATGTTAATTGAAAATATCTTCCAACCACTGTTCCTATTCCAATACATCGATCGGGACCACCTATTCCAATACATCGATCGGGGTTTAATATCACCGCGTATTATTCATGGTTTACCCTATAATAACAGTATACCATGAAGTCGACTACCACAAATAAACGAAGCTGGTATACGAATATTGTGTTTGTTATTGAAAAATTAACTCATACAGAGTAGGTCATGTTTATGATTCTTCCGGAAAATAATTAGTATAAAAAGCCTTGGCTTTTTACAAAACAAGTGAGAATAATGGAAATAATAGTCAAAAATAATGGAAAACATAATTTCCGTTTGGGCTCAGTTTGTAGGCAAGCATAAGCTCTCCAACGGTAAAACATTTTTGGCAGAACCGTATTTAGCTGGAAGTGGCCTTTGTCGCCGACAACCCATTTGAACTCAATATTATGTCGTGTACGCCAAGACTGACTGTTCTGAAATTCTTACATATAGCACCAATTTTTTGTAAGAAACTTGCTAAAACCTTCACTAGTGTAGGCCATACATGCACGTGGTCCAAAGTTCCATGGGGGTAGCGGATGGACTCTTTGGGGGTCGTAAAGAGCGGGTGGGGCTGGATAAATGTCAGAAATGTTTAGGACTTAATTTTTTTTTTCAATTTTTGCCAATTTCCTCTTGATTTTGCCAATTTTTTGTCAATCTGCCTATTTGTGCCAAAATTTTTCTGTGCACCTTCGATGCGGGAAGAGCGGGAGTGAGAAGTTTGTAGCTTCAGGGGCGGGGGTAGGATAATTCCCTATCACTCTCTATGAGTACGTATGAGTATATGTCACAAAATGTTATTCCTTCTAAATTTCAAGTGATCAGTAACTGCGTTTTGGTACACATTGTGGATTTAGCGAGTTGGGCGCTGGCGCGTTTTCTCAGCGCTCACAGCAGCAATGAATATGGATCACCTTGGAGTGACCCACGACCCGTGGTGACCCATGGGGTTCTGGACCCACCATATTTTACGAACCCAGCATGTCCCACAGCAACCCATTAACCCACAAGCGACCTACCTAATGGATCAATACCAGTGCTCACGCAAGTTTGATGACACGAATTCAAGACCGCCAAAGTGCTACAGTTTTCGTAAATCTTTGTCTTATAACTAAATTGTCTACAAACAATACCTCGTGAAGAATGTTTTATACTTTGCGAATTCTTACTATTTATTTTATTAAACAATATTAAAGCATTCAAAAATCATTGATATTCTGTTTTAAACGGGCGAGTGTTAACAACAAAACTTGATATATACACAGTGTAATATTTCTTATCAATTACCCATACACATAGTATCGAGCCAAATTCAATAAAGTGTAGAACAGAAAAAGTAAGTTCAAACTACAGATCGTCAAATTTAAAACTGCAGGGGGGACAAAAAGTTTCTTAGAAATTTTCTGCGTGCTTATAGAATCCATAAATTTGGAAATTTGCGGGTGTAAAATTTCGTCCACCCAGTAGTTTTCTAGGTGGAAGTCTAGGACTAGACACACAATGTTATAAACTTCAAAATTTCTCGATACTGTAAAATTTGATGCATCCAGTAATTTTCTGGTTTCTGGGTGATAGTTATGCCAATTATTTTAATACTAGAGGGTTTTGAAATTTACATCGCAATGAATTCTGATCGTCATGAAATTCAGTTGTACGGCTAACGTCTCAGAGCTGGTACAGTCCAGCAAAAATTTTAATTTTTATTTTTTTATAGATATGTTTTATTTTGAACACCTACCTAATTCTGGGTGCCTCCATTTTACCCTTGGTGGCCAAAATCTAGCTCCTCTTGGTTCAGAACCAGGGGTTCGTTCACGCAGCTTTGCAAGATAGAAATATTACAACAGTAACACAGTATGTTAACTGTTACATCGAATGTATTAATTGCTTATAATATATTAACTGCTTATGTCTTAACTGTTCTATAATGCAGAGCAATACGTTTAAATTTGCCAAATAATTATTGTATGGATACAATCAGGCTAAATATGCTTTGTATTCTATTTTTGTTCGGGACGTGATAATTACAAAATCAAGTGCAGTATGAAATGGATGCTAAAATTACCAAGATTCCTCCTTTCTCATATAATAAAAATAGCCTACCACATTTTTGGCTATATCGATAGTATCTCTATTAATGTGCCAAAATAATGTGATCTAGCACAGAAAATCGGCAACATTAAAATGCTGTATAAAAATTATGATGTTGAAAAGAAAGCAAAAAGGAAAAAATTTAACTTTTGAGAACAAAACATCGATGAGTAAAAATATATAGTATCAATGATACTGTGAAAGCACCAAATTCAAGCGTCAAAAAGAGAATTACGCTGCTTCCATTAACGCAAATTAAATTATTGGATCTAGCTAAAATAAAAATAAATGGCGAGATCCCGCTGTAGTCCTCATGTGTCAGCCCATCTTCATTACATACACAAAAAATGTTGTAGACGGAGAACCCAATACTGATTTACCCACCCTAGTGGCCTCATAGCAACATGACCCATGCATGACCTATCGTGGGTGACCCACAGTCCACGTTAACCCACCGAAAATAGTGACCCATACGAACCATGACCCATCGAACATCATTCTATAGCTGGCTCAGAGAACCACGTACTAAGAAATCGCCACATACTGCCGACATAGTTTGTAATTTTATTCCCATGTTCCTATACTTTTCACTATACTTTCTTAGGTTTGTGCGGAAATTGAAGCACGAGTAAATACGACGAAATGTTATCAAGTAACTTAAATTTTCGACAAATAATTATGCAGAGCTACTATGGTTTTATTATCGGTCTTTATATGAACACTGATACTTTCAACTCTAGAGATCAAACAAACGGAGAGGAAGTGCTGCGCGATGACCAGGGGGCCGTGAATGTAGGCAGATGTCTCCAAATATTTCACTCAAGTTGTTGTAACGTTTTTCGTAGTTTTCGCACATTAAAAAAATTGTGTTATTTGTGATAGAATATTTAAAAAACCAACAGGGAGATGATTTACAATAAGGAATTACAAAGAAAATCATGTTCCAAGTCACTGCCAAATACAATTATTTCATTTCTTTTTAGGTTGCATTAACAAACAGTTATTCTCTGAGTACCAAATTTGATTTGAGAAAGCATTTGCTCGTAGTAATGTACGAATTTTTTGGTACAACCATACCAAACAGGCAGGTAAATTACCTACGTAGGAATGATTTTTTTTGCTAATTTGCGAATTATTTCCCAACTTTAAATACATTTGGGGTAATTATTCCAAACAGATTTTTTTGCTTGGATATGGTATAATATGCCTTGGCCTTTATCATTTGGGATTAAAATTTGTACGATTTTTTCGCTTCGAGTATTAAGGCTTGAGTAATATATTCAAAATTAAATTATAAGGGATAGTTCCCAGATACATTGGAAAGCTATTTTCTTAAGCTTGGAAAGATACAATACCAAATATTTAAGACATTTAACGCTTTTAGACATAATCGTAAATTGTGTCTAAAAATTTTACAAATTGTAAATATTGCTACAGTATAATTACGGATTGGGCGACCGAAGTGACAGTTAGTAATCTATGAATAATTATACGGAATATACACTATATACTCATGTATACTGTACCACTTGGATCTGTATTCGGTATCCTAAGTCTTCAAAAATACTAGTTACACTTTAGTCAACTATGTTATAAATGAATTATGACATGGGCATCATAACAGCTGAATGTCATACCATTTACACTTGAGTAGATAATTGTCAAAATTTAAAGAATTTGTCGAATAATAATAGATAGAAAATGCAACTAAACACAAAACCAAAATACAATTTGCACTAAGCTTATCAGCAATAAAAGTGCTATAATGTTCTGGTTGCAAGAACAAAACTTAAAAAAATTATTATATTTCCTCTAAGCAAATATTTCTTCTGCGCAGTGAAAACTAGTTTGAAGTCAAAAATTGTCGCAGTCTTTTAGCATAACAAGAGTACGCATTGTGACAAATTGTGTCACTGCTTTCCGTTGCAGCTACTATTTTCGTTCTTCCACTGTGTTCCGACTTTTGTGACTCGTCTTATAAATTTTAATATGCCACCCGTCAAGTTCAACTCCAAACATAATAATAATTTAGAGTGGAAAACCGGCTTCCAAAATGCACACTGACCGAGGAAAATAGTAAAAAAATGGTTTAGAAAGAAAATAGGAAGTTTTACTTTGGACTTAGCCTTTTTCGCATAAAATTTGCTTTATTTTGGTTGCTTTATTTTTTCTATTTACGTTCTTTATTTAAATATTCTTTATCGTTTTACCGTGTAATATTAATAAGAGTAGAAATCAAAATTCCGCTTTACAACAACCCATTGGTCAAGTATTACTCCCGTTATTTCAGAATTTGTTTTAAATATGTAATTTTGAACACTCAATATATCAAATCAGACATTGTGAAGTGAACTGATCTTGTTGTCCGCATCAGAATTGGAATAGATATGAAATTCCCGATATTTAAGAAAAGAATAATCGTTGTAAAAGTGTTAATTTATGTCAAAATTATCACTTTGAATGCGGTTGGGACTCCATCTATCAAGTGTAAAAGCATAATATCGCTCATAATCTTCACTTGCTTGTTCAAATCTTGAATCTCTGTATTTCGGTGCATAAGTGATCCCTGTTATTCTTGTACGAATAGGAACAACGAGGAAAGGTGTTTTTATCAAAAAGCAGTTATTCGGCTTGAAACGACTGCGCACTACGGTAAATTCAGCGGAATACAACAATTTCAAAGCTGCATATCTTTCAAAAAGTTTCCCGGAATATTTCCCATTTCCACTGCGATTCACATCATACGTACATAACTGCGTAGTGATAGGCAGTCGATAGGAAATAAAAGGAAAAAAAAATTTTTGGAATTTCATCAGAAAAAACGAAAAAGAGCAATCAACTAATAAACAATATGTTAATGATCCTAGTTACGCTGCTTGAACTGTTGGGTCATAAGCTTGAGCTGGACAGCCGGCGTTTAGTAAAAGGTAATTGCCATTCATCGACGAGAAGGGTCGTAATTTAGAAGCTCGACTATCCCATTCTTCTAATAGCCCGAATTTATCGGATGCAATTTGAAAACAATCATAATCCCATATGAAACCATGGCATAACTACGTAGTGTAATGTAAAATCGTCGCCAACTGTGTATAAACGCTAATAAACTTTTAGGTATAATTAATCAACTATATATCGATTTTGTGTTTGTATTTGTTCCTAAAAGCGCCATTAGTAATTTTGAAGTTAATTTTTACAAGGACTTAAGATTGTATCCCATACAACAGTAAATAGGTATTCTAGTCGCACTGAAAATCAATATTAGTTGCTAGTGTAATAAATTTGGCACAAAATGAAGGCATTTATATCAATTGCAAACCATATCTTTGTCAACAGGATAGGACTAAAGTTTTATTCATAGCTTAAACTTCGTTACTTATGATAACTCTAGACTGTCGACAAAGTGTAATTTATAAGATAGTAGTACTAACGCTTGTTTATTTTTCTAATCAAATAATACAGCGTTGCTCTGGATTTAGTTGGTCGGATTTCATGGAGTTCGTGAAAATAAATCCTGAACTAGCAGACAAAAACACGTTATGGAATGGAATATTTAAACTGAAATAAAGCGTCAGCTTAATCCGGCGTAGTTAACCTGACTGTAAAATATAATACGGTCCTATATAGTTCAGCACCAAGAAGTACCAATGAACAGATTTACATTAAATCAATATTTCGTGTTTCTCTATAGCTCGGGACGCAGCTATTTTGAAGATTTTTATTGTAACGAAACGTTTCTTCGTTTCTTCACACCTTCTGATCTCAGCTTATAATATGATCAAAATTTAACAAAATATGACAGCATTATATCTTCTTCTAATTATTGATGAATTTAAATGTGGGAACGCAATTCCCTTTTGTATAAAAATCGTCAGGGCCAATATAAAAAAATTGTTTAGAAAATTGAGCAAAATGGAGCAAAATAGTCCATTCAAGTTTTGAAGCATCGCCAGTTAACACATTTTTCCATTTCAAATTGGAGCCAAATTTTGATCACATTTTGTTTAAAGTTTTGTCAATCTTGACATAGTTTTCAATTCAAATTTGACCTCAAATGTGAATCCAAAAATTTGAACGTGTCGAAACACCTTTAGTCAATGTTTTTGTGTCGTCTAAATAAAACCGAAAATTGTCTCCAGCATGAATGCCAGCATATGTATTTTTGCATTCCTTGTAAATTTCATTGTAAATCCCATTCACTGTTAAATTAAGATTCGACCACTGAAATTCAGGCAGTATGCTTAAAAAATGGAATTTTGACTGTCAAATTAAATCAATTGAATTTTATGCATCTAAACCCATATTTCCAATTGTACTTATTAGGTGGGAAACAGTTTTTCACGCAGCGTAGTTGATATAAGAACTTTTTACTGCACAGCAAGATATCGCGAGCAACCTTTTCATAAACTTTTTAAGACACCGTTCACGAAAAGTGAAAACAATAAAAGCAAAAAAACTGCAAATTGCTCTAGCTACACAACCCATTTCAATCAATGTTTTGAAACGTTCAAAATAATAAAACTGGTTCCATTTTTTTGGGTATTTTGTGATAAGAAGTTAAAAATTTATTGACAATTATATAGCAAACGCAGCTTCGGCATTTTGGTTTTGCCGGAACAATAATATATTTATTGTACTGCCCAAACGGCACGGCTAAACTGACAGACCCGCAGCCGGCATATAGACCTTTTGTAGTTAGGTCTAAACATCCACGCAGCTTAAATTTTTGCCAAGCAGTGAAATTATAATAAGATCCATGGGTTCCAACATTCTTTACCCATTCCGTAAACACATATTGCTTCGGTGTATAGGGAAAAAAATTGTTTTATATTTGTTACTTGACGTATAGATCACATAAACGTGAAGCTTATTTTAAATGCAGTCCCTATATTTCTCCCCTATGTGGACTTTTAATGTATCATAGAAAGCACAGAAACAACTCTGCGGAATAATATCACTATGTTTTGTCGTAATAAAATGGATAATTACGATTTTTTACGCCAAAATAGATAGATCCCGGTTTATAACAGTAACAGAGAATGTGATTCAAACCCATGAATTGTTTCTTTGGCCTTGCATGCATTGCGTTCTCACTATCAACCTACTCTGCTGACGTTTTATGCAAGAACCAGCCAATATATCAAATTGCATCATACAGCTTGTAGTTTAAAGCGCATTCACTAAAAGATTACAGTACTCTATGCCCATGTTATAGGTGCTCATGAGAGGTAGAATGGCTAACCCCTACGTGTCTCTTCCCTAAGGCAATACCGGACTCCCCACCCCCAAACTACCCACCTTTAGGAGCGAAACCAGCTCCGCTCCTAAACCGATGGAAGTTGGGCAGTGACCCAATGAGTAATTAATACACATTATATATTAATTATGGCCATGTGACAATGATTTCATGCCATGTACTTAAGTTGAGGTCACACGAACGAATATAACATTACCAAATCTTAATATATACTCTGCTTCCACACTTTAAGTTATATTCGTGCTGGAACGCCTAATTCAGCGATAAATACCACATTCCTCGCATTAATGGCATTAAAACCAAATATTTGTTAAAACCAAGTTTATCTAAAAGCTGATCAGATAACGTGCTTTTTTGCTAAACTAACCTATAATTTGTAAACAACTGAACACGAAGTATTAAAATCTTTGAAATTGCAAATAAGCTTTGCCATTGCCTAAAGTCAAAAATACCATTTATTTGGCCCCAATCGCTAACACATTGGTAATGTGTTCTGTTGGGACTGCTAAAGTAGGCCTGTTCGAACGATAAAGTTATAAATTTTTGCTAACAAATTCGCAGATCCAGATAGTTTTCAGCAAAAATTCTGTCACTTTTAAAAGAACTGCTTCTGAATTATATTACATAAAAATTTTAGCAAAATTTATAGGTAAATAATACTTAGGTATTCCGTTAAGACAGTTCTTGGGTTAATTCTGACTCTATTTTTGATGCAAAGATCGCTTATAAATAGCTTCTTGTTCGTTGGCCGAAAACTTTTTATCGATATGATTTGAATAAGAATGTGACAATCCTGAAAAGCGGGAAGGTCAGTGGCAGCCAATAACTGGAGAGCGCGTTGCAACGCACATCCACTATTCATACTCCATATTCATAGTAAATGCAACTGAGAGGCTCATGTTTATGCTATCATCTTGATGGTAAGCAACCAGACTTTGAGCACTTAGACAGTCAAGATCATGCGGCCAAACTAAATTGATCTGTGGTTTATCCAGCCTTATTTAAAAATGAGAAAGAAAACTGAGGAGCATGGAGAAACTGTAAGGCGATGGGCCAACAAAAAATAAAATAAATAAAATTAATTTATTTTCAACAATCCGCTCATAAACGTTCAGTAAAGCTTATTCAACGTGTTTCCGCGAACGTGTCCATCAAACTACAGCCAACCAGACGTTGAGTACTTAGACAGTCAAGATCACGCGGCTAAACTAAATTGTTATGTGGTCTATCGAGTCTTATTTAAAAATGAGAAAGAAAACTAACGAGCATGGAGAAACTGTGAGGCGATGGGGCCAACAAGAAATAAAATGAATTTATTTTCAACAATCCGCTCATAAACGTTCAGTAAAGTTTATTCAACGTGTTTCCGCGAACGTGTCCATCAAACTACAGCCAACCAGACATTGAGTACTTAGACAGTCAAGATCATGCGGCTAAGCTAAATTGATCTGTGGTCTATCGAGCCTTATTTAAAAATGAGAAAGAAAACTGACGAGCATGGACAAACTGTGATGTAATGGGCCAACAAGGAATAAAACGAATTTATTTTCAACAATCCGCTCATAAACGTTCAGTAAAACTTATTTAACGTGTTTCCGCCAACGTGTCCATCAAACTACAGCCAACCAGAGTAACTGACTTTCGGCGATAGGTTTTTTAATCGATTTACGATGTTCGCTGTCGCAATGGATATGAATTACTACCTATTTCAAATTGCGTCCAATCACTCGTAGTTGGTCACTAGTCGTCCGTCCTAGTGCACTTGAGCTATTCCAGTCGGATAGTCATCGAGGCAACCTGGTCGTGAGAACAGCTCCTCAAACATTCCGGGAATGTCAAAATAGATCTAGAGTTTATCAATTTCAACATTATGTATTAAAATACGAGATGGAACGAGAGATGCCACATTATTACTGACAATACGCTTTGAAGACAAGAATGACTTCTCGGTGCTTCCAACATAGTGTCGCAACATGAGAATTAAACAATTGTCAAAGTGGCAGTCGATTAGACATATCTATCAATGCTGTCTACCTGTCTACCCACCACTAAGCTAACGAACATTGGGCACTTATGACTTATGTAAAGTCCGTATTTCCACAATACTGGAGAGCACGGTGAAAGATACTAATTCGACCACCTTTTCCGAAGACGATATTCCACACTCCAGATAGCTCGATTCAAACTGGTTAAGTAACTAATGCAGCAAACTGCATTCGATGTGAAATCAGAGCACCCTCCTTGCCGTTACCAATAGTCATTATCACTTATCGCAAAGCTACGGCAGTCAAGTAACTAAATTTAAATTATTTCTCGCAAGCAATCTAAGCAAAAACTGGACCCTTTCACAGCGTTCAATCACAACTCGAAATTAAATTAAGTTTTCCCGACACGGTTCGGCTAAAATAATAGCTATCAAGTTTTTCGCGACGCCCAATGGCTCAATGACCATGACGGATCAACAACCGGCCGACGGAACAACGGCCGGCCGACGGCTTAACTTAGACAAAACCTACGTCCAGACAGACTATAGCATAACCGTAGTGTAACTAGTGCTTCTTGACGGCCGGCTATGAAGCCTGATATTAAGCATTGCCGCATATTAGTTGAATTCTAAACATATAAACTGACAGATTCAGAATGTTTCGACGGGGGATCATTTAACCATCCCCCTCCACTCCGATGACGCGTATAAAATGTTGGCTTAAATTGGCAAAAATAGGGGGCGAAGCCGGTAAATCTTGGGGTAAAAAAGGTAAAAAATATGGACAAAAAGAAAAAATTAACCGCAAATTTTGAAAGCACCCCCGAGTCCACCTATTCCCCTAAAAAGACCTTGGACCCTAATGGACCTTTAGGGGAGAAGCGACGACAATACGGATAAAATTGACAAAAAATATGGGAAGAAGGAAAAATTTACCGCAAATTTTTAAAACACTCCTGAGACCATCTATTCCCCTAAAACCGAACTTCGACCATACGGAACATAATCGACCTTTGATTAACAAATTTTTCTGATACTATTTATGTTATTATTTTTTATAAATTTCTCATGATTCGACTAATAGGTCTAACAGTGGAGGGCTAGTGCAACCGCCCGCCCGATTCTGCATCCGCTAGTATATCTATCCTATCTGACCTATTGCCCACGTGGTCGGAGGGGTGGCCCCCATGCTGCAGACTTGTCGCACTGACATCGTTCATATGCCACCTTTTCCATTGCCGGTATGGCGTTTTCTCTCCATAGTCGTCTCGGGATTTACCAGAAAAAAAGCGTCGCATAGCGTACCGTTTGTCTCTGTGGTGTATCATTTGAGTTGCCGCGCGGCCGTTTTCAATGTTTGAACAGATTGCTTGTTATGAGAATGCGCGGGGTGCTGCGATCTGACATCCTGGAGACATGGCGACGCTTTGCGTTTTTGAATGATGGTAGACAACGGCGTTGTATGACCGTACCGAGTCATTAAATCATTGACAGTGACTTAATCGAACATGATTACACCAAGGATCCTTCTGCTGCAAAAGTTCTCGTAAACGCTGAGCGGTTGTATGACGCGGCGTTTAATGAGTCAGGTACCGCACCCATACAATAGGATCGACATTTTTGAGGCGTTGTACATGTGTACTATGGTTGCCATTGCTTTGTGGCGTTATATCTTAATTTGGGGGCCAAGGCATGCCGAGTTCGAGTCATATTATTTAGTAGTGGTACAAAAATATTTATGTTATGAATACGATATTGTCAGATGGATCTGTCAATACAAGGAGAGACCCTTGGTCATTTTTTGGAGTTCAAAAAATTTTGCGAGGCTATATCCCAATGCGCCCTCCTAAATACGTCAGTGCTGTTGTTACACCTTTGCTAGACCGAAGTTTAGAAAGATTCATGAAGGCTGGCTGTGCCTTCGAAATTCTGCTTCGAGCACAAAGTGGTCATACTATATGGCGTTAAGTGGTTGCCCAAGTAACAGAATTTATCAAGGTTTACGATGATTTTACCATTAAGTGTCACAGCGAGTACATCATTTGTGCAGCACGATATTATTTTCGGTTTCGACTCACTTACATGGAGTCCTAACAATGCTAATTCGGTTGATTAGGCCTTTTAGCTTATGCTCCGATGCCGCCAGAAACGCAATGTTGTCCGCATATGTTGCATAAGTGAATCAGAACTCAGTGCTATCGATAGAAACTCCATCTTCGGGCCTCAACGCCGTGCTCATTACCAATATATCGCGAAGTTAAAAAGCTTAGGGGATAAGCTTGAATCTTGCTCGGGCCTCAACGCCGTGCTCATTACCAATATATCGCGAAGTTAAAAAGCTTAGGAGATAAACTTGAGTCTTGCCACAATTATGATAGCTATACTCAAGTCGTCAGCCATTTGCTCTTTCATCCGGATCTCGCCGAAGGATTGGTTAATTTCTTGAGCGCCGTATCAACCATCGCGTTGCAGTACTCGGAGGATATGCCGTCTTCACCAGCCGCAAGCCCTGGACTTGAAACTTTTACTGCGTTGCGCACTGCCTGCACAGACAGCGGCAGGGATGCGTTGGTATCGGAATAAAAGCAACTAAATAGCATGTCTGATGGGGTCGCTGGCGAAGTTGGAGGAGCATTATTAATCGCCGACGCGATGTACTCCCTTTAGGGAACTATCTGCAGCTGCTGTACACCCTCCAGTGATTGCAATATTTATGTACAGGGTTGTACTAAAACTAGACGGCACAAAATTCCTCCATGATGGCATTTGGCGATTTATATATACATCACAAAGTTCTGATAGTCTAGTCAGCTTATAATACAGCAGTAAACATATAAGCTATGGCAGGCCGACCGACATCCAGTAATCACGGACCAACGGTTTATCGACCGTTAATGACATAAAATTGTTAACGGCAGGCCGTGGCTTGTCTGCTGACGGCCGCCAAAACTATTAAACGGCCGGCCGTCGGTGGGTCGGCCGAATATTTTTACGGCCGATGGCCGTTGTTTAACGGTCACCTGGCGGCTCTTACAGTCATTGTCCACCGCTAGCAAGTGTACATTGTCAGTTTCGTCAGTGGCCTCACGTCTCCCGAATGGGGAGTGATGCAGTGATTGGAGATAGTTGAATCTTTATTTCAAATCAAACTTGCATTTATTCTAGCTCTATTTGAGTATGTGCCACGAATCGTTGCAAAAGTGATTTTTGTACACTACTTGTTCTGTTTCAAAGAACGACACTCTGAACTACAAGTACATTTTCAAGTAAAGCTCAATGCTCATAATTAAATAAAATCTTGTTTTTATTGATTTCCAGGATTCCGCAAGGGCTGGAAAAGCTTGTCAGTTTGGGCATCTTCCAATCCTCTCCAGTGTTATCCAGGGAAATTAATTAATATTATTTGGATTTTCTTGTTGTATAAATATTCTGTTATTCTGTAGGTTTTCATTTTTTTTTGTTTCCAACTTCCTGTGATGCTGGATGAAATAAATACAAAAACTACAAGCTACAAAATGTGCAATGGGATCTTACAAACTATAAGACCGTACATTTATTGCAGTGTTCTGCTTCTAAGACGCGATTATGCGACTCAAAAGTGAACACGTCGACGACACAGCCTACTTACTAACATTCACAGATGACTGCCATGTATTTTTTAATAAAATAAATATTTAGAAGGGTAAAATGTGCAATTTCAGGCGTCTTGTTTTCAAAATGAATAAATGACAATGTGTGCAATACTTGAGTTTATAGCAAATTGACACAGTAGGATGTGTTCAAACACAACTGTGTTTTAAGTAATCTAGAGGACACACATAAACTGGCGTGTGGAACTTAAACATGAATATTAATTGAAGTATCGACAATTTAACGTGAAAAACAGTATTTTATCCAACTTATTCGACACAAAACTAGCTATCTACACCAGGATTATGCCATGATAATGTCGGCGTAACGCATTTTCATTGTAAAAGTATTGACCAATTCTATCCAGCCATACCAGTAGTCATACCCGATAATACAGCAAAATTAAAACCAGAAGATTCGTCTGATAAAATATGAATATTAAACAATTTTGCCCCGCCGGAATGATAGAAACGAAGTAGCTATCACTAGGCTGGTCAAATTTACTTACCGTGTTCTATTCTAAAATTAACTAGCTAAACGTGTTATTTCAATCCCAGTTCTCGGTTTGTAAAACCAGCCTTTTATATTTTTGCTGTAAGCAGCACTTGCAGAATTATTTGTCGTCCATTTATTTTATATAAATTAATTGCCTATTTATTACATAACTTTGAAGGATAATTTCCAAAGGTCATGATTGTATTATTTGCAATACAGTAAAACTCGGATGAAAAATTTAGAGACTACTAACTGTTTGATAATTTTACATGTTTTTGAGTCAGTCAAAAAACTGGAAACATAAAAATGAACGCAGAAACACAGCTTTATACGTGTTAAACATTGTCTAGATAAAATCAATACCTAAACTATTATCACGGTGTGGGATTTGCCCAGTCAATTGTCACCCGCGAATACGCAGATAAATTATTCAAGCACACATCATGCACAACTCACCAAAATAGAGAGAACCAGCGTGATTATAACGAGGAATTTAAAACAAATTCTTGAACGTTTTAAATCCGCTTTTCGAATATATCGTTTATGTAATTAATTTACTTTAATACAAATGCAGTTTTAAACAATTATTGTAATTTATTAATTTTTATATATTACAGCGGTATAATAAAATTTTCGGACTTATGATCTTGTATTTAGACAAATTCGCTGATGATACATCGATCAAGACATTGATTCAATCCGGTAGCGATCACCCAATGCATATTTAATTGTTCTGATTGATCCCGCTGTATCAATATTGCGGCTGTCTAACTAAAATGAGTGCCCGTGTAAGTTATTGGGCACAGTAATTGTCCTACAAACTTAACTTTTTATTAGAAACGGCATTAATAGATACATAAATTAATCATTGCGGACAGGCAGAGGGTTTGCTAAGTGGAGTAAACATGTGCTTGGCTTTTCTGTCATCGTTGACGGGGGAACTGCTGGTTGCTCACTTTGGCTATGCCCCTGATATCGTGCCCAAAATTTTGTGACAGATGGGTGTGCTGAAATTATTTCGGCTGGTCTTTGTATACTCATTTTTAATTTTCTACAATTTTCAAGTTTATGCCGCATGTCTGTTTGTGACAGCGGGCATGGAGGTAAGTATACCTAACAAATTTGTAACACATAAATCATTAGTAATCCCGTCAGCCAATAACTGAGAAAAGCAATTCATTGGTGCAATTCATTGGTTCAAATGGAGAATCAGGATGTGGTATAGATGTTTAGCCTCTGGAAATTTGGCAACCTGGGGCTAAAGCCACTCGATATATATCACACGATTTACACGTCAGGGTGTGTATCATAGTGCTTTCAACATTTGTTAAGCTCTGCATCGCATGTTGTGACATGAAATGCGTGTACTCATATTTAATGCGAGCAATATATTATAATGGGTTGAGGGACAAAGCTTTATACAGATACTCTGGTGGAAGAAAGTAGACACGATATATGCATGTTGGTAAAATTTGACGAGATACGATGATTTTAAATATACAAATGCAGCTCAATTATTATTCATTATTTGGTGCCATACTCATTTTCGGACATTGTCGTGGAATCGAATCCGTCAAAAACAACAACCGATTTGGGATTCTGTTATGCAAGATTTGAAAAAGATGATGACAACTCCTTTGCATTATACAAAGCAGCAAAACCTTCTGGCAGCATAAACTTTAATACGAGGTAATCTATAAAATAAAAGACTTTTAATTTCAATGATATGCAACATTGTCTGTTTTAAGTTTTGAAGATTTACTGTTTAAATACTTCCCATATTGCTGGTTAAAAGCTACAATTTTGTCTTGTTTTAAACCACGACCTAGAAACATTTGTCTGACTGGACTTTGAAGCAAGATTCATAGTTTAAATCTTAGCAGTACAATATGTATGTTGAGGACTA
>JASANE010017226.1:0-10846 GCA_030248225.1 Trileptium ribeirensis
AGCGGCTAGGCTCCATGACCTGCGAGCAGGTGTCAGTATTAGCCTCCCTGGGGGACCTCAGAAATCATACCCGATACTAGACACGTGCTTAACCCTTCGGGCGGGGTTCCAACACACCCCGTGAAGCGCGCCTGCGGCCTGCTAAGCTCCGTAGCTTCTTGGGTCTGACCAAGAATAGGTTCAAAATTTAGTATTCACGGTCCACCCTTGAGGTTACGATAGCCGGGGTCGTATGGGCATGGTGTTAGGAAGTTGCGCCATGCAGCTGCGTCACCGGTTATTACATTATAACGGTTAGAGTTTTGAAAACATCTTGTGTGACAGGGACATTTGCATTAAAACGTATTTCAAAATACGTTGTGAACCTTAGCGTAAATTGCTGAAACTCGATGCAAAATTTTGCATGAATAAACATATGCATTTGACATGTTACATGATAGTACTGTTACGTTCGAATTATCGTACGAGCACTTGCTCGTACGTTTTAAAAATGTGCTGGTATGGCCGACATCGTATCAGTTCGTACGATCACAAACCACAAATAGCAGTCCAATCTATGCGATTGTAGAAATTCTCTGTGGAAAAAACGAGCAATTTCATGAAACCCAACAGCTCAAACCCGTAAATTATGGGAGCTGCCAGGATGTAGCCACAGGGAATGTACTAATAAAACTGGGTCCGAATGAATAAAATCGACCCACAGCGGCCATATAT
Organism: Trileptium ribeirensis; assembly: GCA_030248225.1. NCBI lineage: Eukaryota > Metazoa > Nematoda > Enoplea > Enoplida > Thoracostomopsidae > Trileptium > Trileptium ribeirensis. The sequence continues at coordinate 715 of JASANE010017226.1, forward strand.
GCTTCCAGTGTGGTACTTCTAGGTTCAGTTCCTTTAGGAGACAGCTACCTGAGCAAAAATTAACGTTCAGCCTTACGATATTAACATGCTGTGTCAGGCGAGGACACTGGGGTGAAAGCACGTTTTTATGTCTGAGTCAAATTTGAGGTAAACTGAGCAATTCTAGAGAACCCAATTGGGTAGTTTACAGCTTTGGCGACAGCAAAAATCTAATAACTACTTGTTTGCTGAGTGTAGCTTTTTCGTGCAAATGACGACGATGAACTACGTCTTCGGGTTCGGGATGTTTTCCACGGAACCAAGATATCTTGAGACGAAAACGAACGTTGACGTTGCTCATATGCCCAGACGTAGATTAGAAGCTTGCCTGAAATAAAAACGACAAAACATAATAATATTGGCCAATGTAACCTTTAGAGGCGGAAGTAAAATGCAATGCTATGCCGTTCACGATATACTATGTCTTAGTCGTAAGCCTTAGTATTTAAGCCTTAGTCTTAGCCTAAGCTAAAATCGCTATATGAGCCATGTACTAAGCCTAAGTCGGGGGCTCCCGTCCCCCGATCCCCCGCTCTAAGCTGTTCATTTTTCTAACGTTATAACGTCTGGCCCCTACAGATGACATGGGCCATAAAATATTAATAAAATCAATAAAAAATTAATTAGCTAAGGACTACAGATAACGAAAAATTTTGTTTCACAATTGTTTTTAAAAGAGTTTGCCTTTTGTCGAAAATCCATGCAGTCGTGTATATGTATATTTCTTTTCCTCACACGTATTCGGCGTGTGAGGGGTGAGGTAGGCCCCAGGGGAGGGGGTAATTTTTTGAAGCTATCAGAAACTCCAATATTTTCCGAACGTTGCTAAAATTTTCCCCATTTTTTACAATTTCCTATAACTTTACTAATTTCTCCTATTTTCTCAAATTGTACCCCAATGTATACCGTATACCAATTTTTCCATAAAATTTTCCGCGTGCCTTCGAGATACGGCGGAGTGATATGGCTTGGGGTGCGGAGTGTTCAGCAGGAGAGGCTTGGCTTCAGGAAGGTCCGATCCTTGGGGAGAGTTATCCCTTTCCCCCTATCAACGCCCATGATATAAATGTACATATATAGATTTACCGCCAGGCTTGAGCAAATTCGCACACTGTTCCACAGCTTTGAATCGACGTTTCTCTGTTGATAAATGATGAATCACCGCTATCGATATCACACCGTCAAATATTGCTTCTCTGAAATGTTAACAACGGGTGCAGCAACAAAATCACTGTAATAAAACGTGTAGGCCCAGTGCTCTGGAAATCCTTAGACGCTTTTACACGAGCGTGAATAACAAATCGAGCCTACTATATTACGATTTAGACTTATAACCTAACTTGTTCACGCAAAAAACAAAATATTCAATTTATTCAACGAACATTTTGGTCCAAAAATTATTGCTCCAAGCAGTATTATGCCAATTTTCAGTAAAAATTGCATTGTTGGTTTGAGTATCTTAAAAATGTCATTGTTCTACCCTAGCAGTATTATGCCAATTTTCAGTAAAAATTGCATTGTTAGTTTGAATCTCTTAAAAATTTCACTGTTCTATCCTAGCAGTATTATGCCAATTTTCAGTAAAAATTGCATTGTTCGTTTGAATCTCTTAAAAATGTCATTGTTCTACCCTAGCAGTATTATGCCAATTTTCAGTAAAAATTGCATTGTTGGTTTGAATCTCTTAAAAATTTCATTGTTCTATCCTAGCAGTATTATGCGAATTTTAGTAAATATCGCATTGTTCGTTTGAATCTCTTAAAAATTTCATTGTTCTATCCTAGCAGTATTATGCCAATTTTCAGTAAAAATTGCATTGTTGGTTTGAATCTCTTAAAAATTTCATTGTTCTATCCTAGCAGTATTATGCCAATTTTAGTAAACATTGCATTGTTCGTTAGAATCTCTTAAAAATGTCATTGTTCTATCCTAGCAGTATTATGCTAATGTTCAGTAAAAATTGCATTGTTGGTTTGAGTATCTTAAAAAACGTCATTGTTCTATCCTAGCAGTATTATGCCAATTTTTAGTAAAAATTGCATTGTTCGTTTGAATCTCTTAAAAATGTCATTGTTCTATCCTAGCAGTATTATGCCAATTTTCAGTAAAAATTGCATTGTTAGTTTGAATCTCTTAAAAATTTCACTGTTCTATCCTAGCAGTATTATGCCAATTTTCAGTAAAAATTGCATTGTTCGTTTGAATCTCTTAAAAATGTCATTGTTCTACCCTAGCAGTATTATGCCAATTTTCAGTAAAAATTGCATTGTTGGTTTGAATCTCTTAAAAATTTCATTGTTCTATCCTAGCAGTATTATGCCAATTTTAGTAAATATCGCATTGTTCGTTTGAATCTCTTAAAAATTTCATTGTTCTATCCTAGCAGTATTATGCCAATTTTCAGTAAAAATTGCATTGTTGGTTTGAATCTCTTAAAAATTTCATTGTTCTATCCTAGCAGTATTATGCCAATTTTTAGTAAATATTGCATAATTGACCATGTTAGAAAATTACATTGAAAAGTTCTATCCTAGTAGTATTATGCCAATTTTTAGTAAAAATTGCATTGTTGATTTGAATCTCTTAAAAATTACATTGTTCTATCCTAGTAGTATTATGCCAATTTTTAGTAAATATTGCATTGTTCGTTTGAATCTCTTAAAAATGTCATTGTTCTATCCTAGCAGTATTATGCCATTTTTCAGTAAAAATTGCAGTGTTGGTTTTGTAGTAAAACAGCAAGAATGAACTTAAAACTTTTTTAAATCTGACCTGAACGGCAAGAATAAATTATCAGCCTGAACGACATCTGACAACGATGTTGTTTTCGATGAGGAAGGTTTCAAATTTCGAATGAAAGCACCACCGTTAGCGTAATTATCATTGTTTCGATGTTTCGCTGTGGCAAGAATTTCACCGCACAAGTCGGAGCCGATGATAAATGCGGACACCGACGGACGTGAGCAAAGATATTTACCGTTTCCACAACCTAAATTTTTTTTGCTAAGCCAGCGACAATACAAATTTAATGGAACCTGCTTTTAATATCCGAATCTTTACTACAAATAGATGCTGGGCTAAAGTGTTTAGGTTTAGCTTTCATTGCTTTTAAGTATTGGTTAGCCAGATTAAGCTAGAACATTGGCCGATTTTGGACCATAAAATATTTTCACCGCTTATTTCGTAGCTTTATCTGTACTCTCGGGGTAACATCAACAGAACACGCAAGTCACAGGACCCAAACAAACACATTAAGGACTTGAGCCAAGTAGAAGCAACTATTCCAAAGCCATTATATCAGCGAAATATACACGAATCCTGGTCCAGTATCGTAGTTTTGAACATAAGCTATCTATTCAGTTTGGACTATGTCAGAAATATGTCGATTATATAGTATGCAGCTTACAGGTAGACCCAATGTCACAATTTAAACTAAAATAACGACAGTCGTATTCAAGCTATAATAACCGGTATTTTGACGCGATTTTGACACAAAAAGTTACTTTTGCTCTCCTATCCAGTTGCTGCAATCGATGTAAGTATTAGGCCTATTATTGCAATAGCTCTGATCACCTGTACTGCGGCATTTTTATCAAGTCGCTTTAGCGGTTACCAAGTTATAGATGGAAACATCGAAATTCGACTTGATTTTGGTATAAATCTGGAGTTGATTTAACATGTGCTCATGGAAAAGAAGACATACAAATAAATGATTTTAATAAGGTGTGCCTATGAATGGTTAATGACAATATGTAACAACATCGGGTTATCCTCCCAAAAGCCCATGAGCTGTTAATAAAAATCTGCATTAAAGCAGAAAGCAAGAAATAGGATTATCTATCTTTAGCCGAATAATTTACCATTGGTTTCTTATTTGACTAGGCTAGAGTGTATCTTACTTGGACTAGTATCTGTCGTAATGTGTTCATGGGTCCTAGGTGACGGTTAACCTTGCCATAATATGTGAATGAGTCCGTTTTGAGTTTCTTATTTGACTAGGCTAGAGTGTATCTTACTTGGACTAGTATCTGTCGTAATGTGTTCATGGGTCCTAGGTGACGGTTAACCTTGCCATAATATGTGAATGAGTCCGTTTTGAGTTTCTTATTTGACTAGGCTAGAGTGTATCTTACTTGGACTAGTATCTGTCGTAATGTGTTCATGGGTCCTAGGTGACGGTTAACCTTGCCATAATATGTGAATGAGTCCGTTTTGAGTTCGGCAAATAGGAGATGTGAAACACACCCTTTGCCGAACTAATGTTTGTTATCATATGCTTAGCGTAAACCCAAGGGTAATTCATTTTTACAACTATCCCACTTATTGTAAGTTGTAAGTGTTTGACGATTATATATGTTTTGAGTCGCAAATATAAATATGTGAGATGTTATGTTTCTGCCGTGTTTGTCTGAATACAATAACCAGGATCCTGTCGTTCGTTACGGTACACATTGTATGTACGTATGTAATGTATTTATGAAGATCAAGCGAATCAATGGAACGTTTAATCTCAAGGCCGCGTTAAACATTGCATCCGATCCAAACCGAAACAGCATGAACAAATTTTTCGGGGCGAATCGGATGCACTAGTGAGAAATAGGCACATATACACACGCATACGGTAGACATAAAGTTTAATTGTGTCGGATCATATGCGATGTGAACGCAATTTAGATCGGATCTGTTCGGGTCGGATAGAGTCGGATCGGACGGAATGCGGTAAACACAGCCCAACAATAGATATACATAAGATTTCCGAATGTTTTAAATGTTGAGCGTTTGTATGTGAATTATCATTAGATTTTATTAAGGCGGAGAAAAACACAGATAAAATCCGCAACAAAATACAATTAAAACCATTTAATTGTTTCAAAATAGCGCATCTCTTCCGGAAACCCGGGAACACGAGAGTGCAGCTACTCCCCAGAAATCAATTTAAAGGGACCCCTCTCCCCAAACAATTTCGCTTGACTGACTAGTATTCCGTAAATGATATGCCTTTTCAAAAGGCTTTGTCACGTTTTTATCTAATGCATGAGTAAACTTAAGCTGCGCCGCTTACCTCCCTGTTTTGTCAAAAGCAAATGCCATTCCGTCGCTCATTGCACAAAAATTTCATTTTTTGTATAAAAGAACAGAAATTAGTATGTTTCATATTTCATACATTATAATTTGAAAATATTCGCTAACACATTGGTGTTAAAGTAGAGGGGCCGAAATGCATTCGTTAATGGCGTTATGGAACAGAAAAATGTTGGAATTAGATACGGCTATTAAAATCCGAGTTTTGTTTCTGTAACAACGTTTTGTACATGGTGCCAAAATAGGATGATTGGCGGCGCATCTTAGGTTTACTCTCGCATAAGTATGCCCCCAGTTTTAAAGCCGTTACCTGATGCCTGGTCGATTCTGATCTGATCCACTAAATCGATCTATATTAGTTAACAATTTTGAAAAATGCAGTGGAAAGTAGCCCCAGTGAATGCATTTATAATGAAAATGATATTACAATGAAATGTTCGCTTGGTCCTTGCTAAATTGACGAAACTAAAAATACATAGATGTAGAATTAAAATGTCTTTATAGTAAATATTTATATGCGAACCAAGCAATATCACTACCAGCCCATTGTACTAGATATATTTGTTGTAAGACTTTGACCTTTTACTACGCGTTCTAATTCAGCTGTACAATATTTAGGAATGATTTTGTACCTCTGACTTGTCACTCGTTAAGTATTAAAAGTATGATATCAATCGATCATACCAATATCAGCAACCAATGCTCCCGTATCGAATTGAGCCAAAAATTCGGTGACACGAGGCCATAGATAGCCTGCAGAGCAGCCTGACGACGAACACTTGTTGCCGAATGGTTGTTGTTGTCCCGGGTCGCAAAAATATGGAGCCATTGAACGATAAACATTATGAACAAACGTTGACTCAAGCTCAGCAGCAGTTTGATAATTGTCTACTTTCACTAAAATATATATGACATTTTGTAGAACTTAGACATGTATATATTTCTATTTCTATACATATACATATATATGCATATATGTATATATATATAGAAACATGTTGGGGATCCCCTTGAGGGAACCCGCAAGCCATAATTATCACCTGAGGCCTCACGTCCCCAAAGAAGCTCCATTCTCACGAGTCGGTAGACCATGGATGCTTTTATTATATCATAAAATTATAATGGCCAATAATGCAAATAGCGATGAGGCTATACCCTCGGCGTAAGAAGACCCCAGTTCAACATATAAACTAAGACAAATTTATTAGCTTTTAAGGCATGCAATAACGAGAGCATGATAAATTTGTTGGATGTGTTTTGGAAAAGATCATTGGCAGATGGCTAGGATTCGTACATAATAACTTCACGACGGCTATTGATAAAAATCCTCTTTTAATTACTGAACAAATTTCTACAGCTTTTATCCAAAGATTGATCATCCTTATATTCAATTGTCATATTAAACGTCGATAAATTTTATTGCAACATCTGTAACTCATAAAAAGATAAGCGGAAATGTGTAAATTTTTAACCTTTGGATGCGACCAAAAACGTCACATTTACAGAATTGTCTGCATCATTCTGTTTGAAAAAAAAACTAAATTAATCAACCTCTTTGTTCAGAAAACACAGTCGTTTCATTTCGATTTTATTGCCTTGAACTTGTTAAGGTGTAAACTTGGGCTAAAATATTTGCAGTATGGCTGACTAATTTTTATCTATGCAGTGCATTCAGTAGCAGATCCAGGATCGGCAGAAGCGGAGGGCTGTCTGCAGGCACTTAGGCGACAACTACGATAAGACGTGTGCAGCGATATTATAAAAATGAAAGATCAAATCAATTTGATTTCGAGTTGTAACATTATTTTTGGTCGATGCTAATAGACTCAATTTGAATCAGTTTTTATAAACAAAACTGATTTTAATCCCACATTAGTGAATTAATTCCACTCCATTTGATTCCCGTTAAGTGATATATATTTTAATCTAGTTACTACTATCTTACTATTAGTTCAGTGAAGTTAAAACCAACCATTCACGTCAACGATATTAGCAATAGGTATATGTGGTTAACATAAAACAGCTTCTAAGGTTCCAAATGTAGATTTAAAACGAGTCGTTTCAAAACCAGTTGTTTCAAAACTAGTGGATGTAAAAACAGTCGTTTTAAAACGAGTGAATTTTATTTCAACTTTCTGGAACTGACTTTAAAACGAATTCATTTTAAATCTGGAACAGAATTTGAAACTATCTTCAGTTTTACCATATCTGTGAAAACATCTTATCGTAGTTTCCGCATTATTCGCTCCCAGGAAGTCAACTGTACCTTTGGTTTGAACCGCCCTCGTCTCCGATAGACTCCGTATCTTTCCCCCGTGGGGCAGCCTCCACTACACACCCGGGTGCCCCTGTATACGCACCTCAGTGCATTTATTTATACTATTGGTGTCATCCAGTTTTCACCTTTTCAGAATGAAACGATTTTGTTTTTAGAAATCGACAAATGATCACTCGCGAAACAAGGTTTGTCTATACCAGTTTGGCATGCAGTGTGACATGTGTGGACCGCCTGTCAAAGGTTTATCCCGCCATCATATAACAATGTCGAAACCCCCACCTAGACTCAGTGCATAGGATTAACAGGTACTGCTTAAATGCTTATACAGCTGGTGAGGTTAGTAGTCCATAAACTACAAAGGGAATAAGAAAACGAATTATAAGCTCTGCCCTTATTTCCTCCATAGTCGTAGTAAGATTGCATTTTCATTCTAAAATTTGTTAAAAAAATTTTTATACTTCTTGTGCAAATTGTCTCAATTGCTTAAACAGCTTACGAGGTTAGTTCTCTATAAACTACAAAGGGAATAAAAAACAAATTATAGGCCCAGCAAAGCCCATGTTCGCGTTTGCTAAACTACGAATACCCATGGCATAATTTTAATGTCGATTTTTTGTTCTATCCAGCTCGTAATTTTGGCAAAAAATAACAATTTTCCATTGAAAATAGCAGTAAAAACTGATTGGTGGGTGAAAAATCCAATTATTTACAGTGGCCCGATTCAGACTTGTTACTGTCTGCTCCAAAAATAGTTTTTTCGCACAAAAATGTCGCGCGCTGCATTCACTCGACTAGATGTGAGAATTTCGGCCCGGAGACCGGCGCAGCTCGTCCCGCGGGCCGAGCCGGTCGACACCGAATTCCGAATGTACCGGGTCGGGCCGAAATGTTGCCGATCGTCGTCGGGCCTGTTCTATCTCAAATTTAAAAAGGGCCTGGCCGGGCCAGAAAATTTCAGTTCAACCTCAAAACAGTCAAAGACCGAATGATTACTATACCGTTTGATAATCTTGGGTTAGCTTTAACAATTTCTTGTCGGACTCATTCCATATATGCGTTTTTATCTTCATATCCCCTGTATCCTTTATATTAAGCATGCCTACACCGGATTCCAAACGGGCCGGGCAGGGCTGGGTTCAAAATTTGCGCTCCGGACCGGGCCGGGTCTACTTCGACTTCCAACGGGCCGGTCCGAGCCGACCTCGATTTTAAATGAAGCCCGCCGAAAAGCTTCGGCCCGTTCGCATCTCTACGGCAATGTATATATTACATTTCGAAGTTCTCCCATCGACTGTCAGTTTTGTTTGTAAAAAAACTTTTGTCAACGAAACAAATTTTGACAGCTTTTGTCAACGCAACGGTCCAACAGAGTTTCAAGTATATGCGTATACGTGCTCAATGTCCGAGGTCCCAGGGAGTCTAGCCGAGGGTAGTGTATCGGGGGATCGTTGAGTCAGCCAGTGAGAAGGGAGTGGGGTGGAAGGTAGTGACGCTTTCGAAATGAGGAGGGCTCGAGCACGTGCCAGGAGGTCGGACGCCTCAGGGTAAGGGCTGGTGACTCCCTATGAGCATGTGCATGAGTACATCTGTTTACACTGTTCACTCTGCTCACCCATCTTACATTTCGTTCCAATGACGATCATGTCAGCAATAATGTTCTATCGGGCTACACATAACAATGCCGGAATCACTGCGATCTAACGACAGAAAAAGCGGTAGCATTAACAGATCGGATGACTTACTGATTCACCTAGTGTTCCAAAATTGCCAAAATCTGCTGTAGTATCACACCACATTTCCCACACAGCGTTTATACCTTACTGATAGTCACAAGTAAAATGTCACTATCATAAATAAAATAGTTATTATTTGTTTCATACTATGTACTAAGTTCAGGTACTTGTATATTATTATTATTTACTATATATATACTTATTAACAAATTACTTATTATATATTAAAATATTTTATTAAATTTAAATATTTATTAACTGTATGAATAGAGCTAAAACCTCGGTAATTTACAATCTTTGATTTGCTTAAGTTTTAGCGGATGTCTGCATTTGCGCAATTCAGTCCATAACACTGGGGCCCAGTATCATACAAGTACAATAGCAGTGAATGAATTTTTAGGTATGGTATCGAAAATGTTAGGGATTGGCCCTCATTCCCGGGATATGTGCCTATGCATGTCTGTCCAGTATGAAGTTTAAAAAAAGATGTGAAAACGACATCCGCTTTAGGTAACGCTTTTTATTTTTTACGGCAGCTAAAATTTATAATCTAAAGCGTATATCCAATTACTTGAATAATGTTAGGACTACTCCGACGTCAAGGTTTCTTTGTAAGGTACCAACTAACCAATTTTCCAGCACCCACGGGCATATTGAAGGAGTGGCAATTATCGATGGCTACTATTGCTGTTTTGTTATATCATTGATTACTGGCGACCTGATAGTTGATGCCCCCAATGAAACCTTGGGAGAACCAAATACTCCTAAAGTCCTTGGGCGGTAGCTCCCTGCAGTCGTTGGGGGCAGCTGAAAAACAACATCGCTATATAAGGCAATATATACATGAATATAACCGTTTGTTATACTATTTGCAATTTTTTGTTTATAAAGTCTTAAGATCAACCCAACCGTGACCCGTTGTAATTAAAAATATATCCATTAATATTTTAATTACAACCGAACTAATTTAACTCATACTGTGAGCACTGGACAAAGCATG
>JASANE010017227.1:0-19331 GCA_030248225.1 Trileptium ribeirensis
TATCCGGTGCAACGAACAACTATTCGGTATTCGGGTGAATAGTAGGGGCCGAATATTCGGTATTCGGTCGTTCTCTAAATTATTAAATTGTTAGTTCATTGTTTTGTACTCGTTGTATGATGTTTTGTCTACTGCATACGTTGGCTATCAAAAGAGGCGGGCGTAACTATGATGACTCATCACTCACGGTTTATATAATGCTGTACCTGCGTACTGTGTGTAGGCTTTGTTTGTGTGTGCTTTCTACAACAGACTTCGGGGGATTGTTCTCACCACTCGAATTCTGACTCGCAAGCGAGCTTCACTAGTATACCCATTGAATGTTTCAGTATTTCCAGCATTATAATTTTTAATGACTAAATATAAAACATACCGATATCATTCAAAGCATCAAGTTCGTCAGCAAACTCGTGTTCAAACAAATCGAACTCATCCATCAAAAAACTGCTTCATTTAGTGGAAGAAACTAATATATATCTTATATAACTTACACATTAATAGAAAAGGTATATATAAATCAGTAGTAACCTTTATAAAAGTACCACGGGCGTTTTCTATAGCATGGCATTACTACTGTCTAGTTTAGTGATTCAGCACGACCATCAAAATTTAGCCATCTCATCAGGCAGAAAATGATTCATGGTATTTTCAATTCCCCTGCGTAATATTTAGCCCTTGCACAAAAGTCAAAGATATATGCATATGTGGCAAAAGACAATAAAATCTGTTGGTTACCCGGGCTAGTTTGACTAAAGCGCCACCCCCAAAATGAAATTTTTATGTAATAGCGAATATATATATTGCTAATTGAATACATATACTAGTTTTATATTTGCTGCGAAGCCTAGCAGATAGCTCAGTCGGCAGTGCGTCTGCTTACGGATCCACACACGTGGTATGTTTTGGATTTCAATCTATCTCTATACCAACTTTCCACAACAAATTGTTATATTTTTGGTTTAAACTGGGGTAGGGATTGGATGTGAATTGTTAGATGTGGCCGGTAGAATGCCGGTGGGGATACTCAACTGGCACGCGTTTCATATTTCCCCCGATCCGTGATTGTACCCTTACTTTGAGTGGCGGTGCGGCTACGTCTGAATCACTCTTGGTTTAGATAAATATAAACCAAATGCGTAGCGAATAATGTTTATTACAAAAACCATATAAAATATTAAGGCACCGTTATTGCATACGAAACCCGTAAGCTCTTTAAAATACGTTTTTAAACACCGTTATTGTTTCTATTAGCGTAAGATTAGGTTACAATCTATTCTATTACACCTTTTGTGAGGTTGGTACAGTTACCCCCAAATGGCTGGCGTAATGCACAATTATTTAGATAACTGAACCTGAATCCTACATTTACGCTAATACCGTCCTTATTTAATACACTTGCCCCCGAATGGCTGACAAATGCGTTATATACTGTTTGAGTGGTGATGGTTAAAGTTTCGGTTAACTAGTACTTTACTAAGGCATGAGTTGGTACAACTGGCCCCCGAATGGCTGGCCCATGCAGGGTTAATTAATTACCTTAACCTGAGCCTTGAAGTTACGCTATTAAATGCCGGTTATATCAAAGAAGCTGCCCCGAGTGGCTAACGACTACGTTACTACAACTGTATTGTAGCGGTTGGCTAACGGCGTTCTGCTCAAACCCTACGCCCCGAATGGCTGGCCAACTGGCCAGTTATTAGATGTAGTGTTTTCGAGGTGGGTAATCAGATCCACATTCTTCACTCGCCCAGTCTTCTCAAGAATAACACTACTTGTTGAGCCGCCCCGAATGGCTGCCGTAACCAACAAGTCGTGCTACTAACCCCCAAGACCCACCTAATCTGCTCACCCGGGTATGTGCTTACTCAACGCTTGAGGCCGAAGTTGTGAAATATTACTACTAGTACGTATATATATCACCACTCCAATTAAAATTATTTCCACTTCTTTTACAAGGAAGATAATATTATTAGGTTAACTACTAACCAGTATTAAGATTACAATTTCGTTCTTTAATAAAAATTGGTAATCTTTGAACAGTATATAAGTCCTTTCACCCTTGAAAAATACGCATTCTTTTGCGTCACTACGGATTAAGCTGATAACTAAGCCAAGAGCTCTCGCAATTCACCAAGCATACTCTCCAAAACCCAGTTTCCGCATCTGAAACTACTTCCGGAACACAGTGATATACTGACGTAAGCAACAAAACAGACTACCACAACAGGTGGTTGCTCACTAATCTAATTGGGATTTACAATTAAAATAAAAACTAACCGCAGTGCAATTCTTTACACTGATGAAAACGTAAACAGGTAAAACCCAAAACGCAAATTCTTTTTACGAAACGTTGACTTGTAAAACTATCAATTCGGAAGCCGCTATCCTCTCGAAAAACAGGCACAGACTGATTGACAATAATAATATCGGCTCATATCACCTTTAGGGGCCGGAGGTTATAACGTTAGAAAAAAGAACAGTTTAGAGCGGGGGGTCGGGTGGTGGCAGCCCCTCCCCCCAGACTTAGGCCTACACGGCTCATATAGAAACCTTAGCTTACGCTAAAACTAAGGCCGAGTCTTAGTATATCGAGAATGGCATAGCGTACTATACATTTCATTTTCGCCCCTAAAGATTACATTGGCCATAATATCAGCTAACTACATGTTAGCTAATTGCATAAATTGATGCAATTTATGCAAACTGGAAGATAACAAGACGAAAACAAGGAAACAGAAACAAGGATGCAGTAGGGAGGGTGCGAGTAATATACGAAAAATGTAAAAATCCTAAATTTAAGATTTTTGAGGGATTGGGCCTATGGATTCACCAATAGCCTACCGGACCAACAACACAAAAAATGAAGCGCAATTCAGCGTCCGGTAGGCTAATAAGGGTTCCTTAGATCAAATCCCCCTAAAATTTTTATTTTTGGGTTTTACATAAATTCATATATTTATCGGTTCCTCCCTTTGGTTTCTGTTTTCTTAAATATTAAATTTTAACTTAAACTCAACTTTACTTGCATAAATAGTAACAATTCTTAAACCTAGCTAACCTACAGTTAAAACGATTTTAATTTTAATTTTAGTTCTGATATTGTTCGTGTTTTCGGCCAAAGAATTGCTTAATTATTTTCTTTATTATTGGTTTAATAGCAGAACGTTTACCTTCCTAATAGGGTACGATGAATTATTGTTTTCTGCACTCACGACGTTGTGAGATATTACAAGTCAAGTTATATGTGGAAACTGTAAAGCCTATTTTACACCTACGGAATGATTCTTTTCGAGTAGTTTATATCGTGGCTCCAATTGTTAACGAGTTTCTGGAAGTTTGAGGCTTACTATAAGGTTATGCGAAAGAATCTAATAGTAGACAGAGCTTATTTTGGTTGTACCTAATTTTGGTGTTATAATATCAAGAACGGAGCATAAAGTACTGTGCTGGGCCGCGAGTGCGTACTAATTAATGATCGGATCATATGACTTATTGACAGAACAAAGTACCAAGAGGTTGCGCTTCACTATTAGGTATTTTTAATCCCAGTTATGAAATAAATTACTAATAGTAATTTCCCCTATAAAAGGAAATGGTATAATTATTAACGATGGCGCTTTACTAGATAACAATAGGATTAGTAATATTTACAAATTTCGGCCCATAGCGAATAGATTAGAAGGATCGGGATAGTAACATTGCTTGTTAGGCCTGCCAGCCATTCTCGTTGGTGACTCAGCAAGTCGTGTTATTCTTGATAAGAGCGGGCAAGTGAGGGACGAAGTTTCGAACACCCGCTCGAGCTACCGATAGTTCCCAAGTCAAATTCTTAGCCAGCTATTTCCAGGGGCCAAGGATCTCTCTGTCCAGCCAGCCATTCTCAGGGGTCGTTCAGAAGCGAAAGAATTCAACTGAATAGCAGTCGACCGCTACTATACAGTTTTAGTAACGTAGTTGTCAGCCGGTCGGAGACAACTTATTAAATAATCCGGCATGTATTACCGTAATTCTAAGGCTTAGGTTAGGGTAATTAAATAACCCTGAAATCAAGCAGTCATTCTCGGGGACGGTTGTATCAACTCAAAAGAGCCTTAGTAAAGTATCAAATAACATAAACCCTAATCGGCGACACTCAATATCTCACTAAATAAGGAAAGCACTAGTGTAAATCTAAGTCCTAGGGTGAGCTATCTAGATACTCGTGCAGTCGTCAGCCATTCTCAGGGGCGATTGTACTAACCTCACAAAAGGCGTACTAGAATTAGCAATAACCTAACCTTAAACTAATCGAGTGAAAGCGATTCAGAGTGAAGTGCCGGTGATAAAGTTAACTTGGAGTGAATATAGAACTAAAACACTAAAATAGACGGCGGAAGTATAGTGATAGGACTTGGCGTAATAGTACTTAAACAAACGATACGTTCGGAAACAACGGGTTTAATGCGCGATACTTTTGCCTTAATATTTTATCCGGTGCTTCAATAAACATTATTTGCTAAGCGTGTGGTGCCCCATTATCTGGACATTGAGCATAGTCGCGCCGCAACGCAAAATATATGGCATCGGCTCTAGTCGCTATAAATAAACAACGCGGGCTAACTGCGATTCCCCACCGGCATACTACTGGCCACACCTCGGTCAAGCAATCTTCTGGTGACGAATCCCATCCCAATTTAATATCCGATACATGTCATATAAAGTACCCACCAAACCCTACACCAAACACTCAGTGTCGCGGGTTCCATAGGCTAAGTGGGGACCAAACCCTTAAAATTGGTGTTTTTCACTTATGCGCGATTTACTGGTCCCTAAAAATTTTACCTTCTTTTCTTAAAATTTTATTTTTCTAAAACTTTTACCTAACTTTAATTTGCATAATTTCCACTTATTCTTACGCTTAGCTAACTTAAGTACGTATAAAGCAGGGAATAACCGGAACCGGAACCAGCAACCGGAACCGTCCATTTAAACCGGATCCGGAACTTGGTCTTCGAAATTTATATATAGTAAAACAGATTATGGAAGAAATGAAGGTATAGTGGATTTAAAATGCATTAAAAATAACTTTTACATTAAACTTAATGTATTGCGATGGTATTATTGCCTTTGTGAAACTTTAGAGACTGAGGAAGCTAATAATCTTTATTTATCGATCAAATATGTCTGTTTTTGGACATTCAGAGCAAAAAATGTCTTCCACTATATATACACCAATGCGTATACTGCGTCAAATCGAACGTGCTTACAAAGCTTGGAGCGTAGAATACACACTTTCGCTCTGTCTCCAGTCGCCTACCCTTACTACACATACGTTTGTTGCATGTTCTTCTGTAGGAAACTTAAAATTATTGGTTTATATGATTCTAAGAGAAAATAATAGATAGAATTTAATTTTCTGATCAGTGGTCAGAGACACTGTTTAGGCTAGCGTTGGACAAACAGTGCCCGTCAGTTAGATCATAATGATGATAACTTTCTAATCAGAATGCTATAAATAAGACACACTGTGATGCTGCTCGCACAGTTTCAATAAATACAGTTCATTGCCAAGAAAGCAGTTTCTACCTGCGTCGCAGATAACGTTAGTTTACTTCAATTTAGACTGATTTACCAAGTTTACAAGCGCACTGGCGGGTGCTTGACGCAATTTATGTTAACCAAGCATACCCTAAGTACTTCTGCGTAAGCCATACTCTGTTACCGAGTTGGACCGGTTTAATTCAAACGTATCCCACAGACTTCTGGATGTATAAAATAGCTGCTACAAGCATCGACCTGTCTTTGATTTAACAAACTCCTGCAGGTTATTATGAAAAATTCCTGCCAAATTATGTGCTCTACTTACGTTTCACACGGCAAATTGGTTAGTTAGTCTTTTCTTTTGCTTGGTTGTATTGGAGCTTGATTATTGTATAATATATATTACATATGATTGGATTACAGGATGAAGCAAAATCGTGGAAAATTTCAAACAAATTTTTTATACCGGAATTCCGGTTCCGATATGGTTTTTTTCCCTTTGCCGGAACCGCAACCGGAACACGATTTTCGCCGGAACCGGAACCGGAATTCCGGTTACTCCCTGGTATAAAGGTAATTTTAGTTTTAATTTCAGTTGTTGTTGTCTGAAGTTGAGTTTAACTGGTTTTCATGTCGAAAAAAGCGAAAAAAGTGCTGACTTGTGTTACATTCACTATGCGGCTGATGTGATTATTTTTATTTAATGTTTTATCGTTTAAGGATTACCAAGGTAGTACCTTGTGGTACTAGTCCACGTTAGCTGAGGTGGAGTGACATATTAATTGCTGGAGTGTTACTGAGCTGGTGTAGAGTGTCGGAAGGAATCGAATTGACAGCTTTCTGTATTTCTAGTTACTTTTCTGGTTTGAAAGTATCATTGTGCAAAGAATTACACTCATAACACCACGTTACCTGAAGTTGTGAATTATCGGCATATATAGAACTTGCTGGAAGGAAACGCATATACTCGGCTTTCCATAGTATTTATATCGCTTAGAGGAAATGCCTATACTCGGCTTTCCTGAATCTTGTTCTGGCTTAGAGGAAGGCCTATTCTCGGCTTTCCTGAGTGTGTCACAGCTTAAACGGAGCGGAATATTCTAATTCTGTTGGGCCTGATTGGTGTTCTAAAAAGTTTATTCTTGTCGACGGAGCTTAGGTAGAAATTGCTTCACAAATAAGTAATTTACACCATTATTAATTAATTTATTAATATTAGTTTTCCCAAATAAAAACTTAAGTGCTATAACCGAATATTAAGCGTGACACTGTATCCGCTATAATAGTCATTAGTAATACGTAAAAAATTCGGCCTCAAGTGTCGAATGAGAAAAACCAGGGTGACTATAACAGTTGGAGGTCCGGCTGTAGTAGCATTGCTTGTTGGTTGCGGCTCAGAAAGTAGTGCTAGTCTTGATAAGATCGGGCAAGTAAAGGGAGTGTATTCGGACGGCCACAATCTTCAGAACACTATACCTAATAACCAGCCAGCTGGTCAGCCATTCGGGCCCTAGGGACTGAGCGACCGCTACTAGATAGTTCGTTATAAATAGCCAGCCAGCCATTCGGGGCCAACTACAAAACATAATATAATCGGCTCTTATTAGCTTAAATCTAAGGCTCAGGTTAAGGTAATTAACCCTGCAATCGCGTCAACCGTTCGCGGGCCGATTTTATGAACTCATACAGAACTCAGAGCTTTAATAAAATAACAGCTAACGTACTAATAACCGGTGTTCGCTCAAACCTTAACCTCTAAATACGGACTGTACTAGCGTAAATCTAGGTCCTAGGTTGAAATACCTAGATAAGCGTGCGTGGTCAGCCATTCGGGGGCGATCGTACAAGCCTCACAAGAGGCGTATTAAACTAGCACATACCCAACTCCAAACAATAGAAACTAAGGTCGAAATTGCGAAGTGCGCTTGCATCGAACAGTGACAATATCTAGAGGAGGACAAAAAGTATTCGGTGTGTTTTAATTAGAGCGATCAGTGCGTAAAAGTACTAAAGAATAGTACAGTGAATAGTAACCTACAGGTGAAACTTAAATGCTCAGATAGCCAAAGCGTATAACAACCTAAGGGTGCTTTGTGCTCAGTTATTGTGCCTTAACTATTTTAACCGGTTCTGTAATAAAAGTTATTAGCTAAGTGTTTGATACTCAAATACCTGGACCGGAGTGATCGAGCTGAGCAAGCGGCACGCCGCTACGCGAAATATAAGGCACGACCACTGATCATGCAAAGGACGCGCGCTAAACTAGATGTCCCACCGGCATACTACTGGTCACACCTCGGATCGCAATCTTCCGGTGACGAATCCCGTCCCATTTTAATTGGCCATAGCTGTCATAAGCAAAAATCCCTACCAACCCCTCCCCCATCCAAACATAAACCTTTAACGTAGCGCGTTTTTGATAACAGCCTAGCTAATTAATTTCCGTAATAACAAATATATGTCAATATATCCGAAATAGTCAACCGAAATAGACATTTAGACGAAATAGCCATAACATAATACAAGATTACTGGCGATGCCGGGTAAAGTCATATGGCACAACAGATATTGGCTAAAACACAAAGCAAAGCAGCCAATTTTAAAAGTTGATTAAATATATGTGATTAAATATTTTACAATTTTGAGCACTAATATTCAATCAGATTGCCAGCCATACTAAACTTAAATAGTAGTA
Source organism: Trileptium ribeirensis (assembly GCA_030248225.1). Taxonomy (NCBI): domain Eukaryota; kingdom Metazoa; phylum Nematoda; class Enoplea; order Enoplida; family Thoracostomopsidae; genus Trileptium; species Trileptium ribeirensis. The sequence continues at coordinate 8,216 of JASANE010017227.1, forward strand.
GGCACCTGTAGCCTAGCTGATCACGATCTTATCTCCCACGGACAATTTATAGCTACATTTCTGGATACCCATACGACATATCTTCATCAATTTATAAAAGTAGAACATTGCTCAGCCCCAAGAGATCGATTTAGCTTTTAGTGCATCGCAGAATGGCTTCGAAATGGTGCTCAGCTTGGTCTCTTTCGGCAGTATACATGCCTATTTTGTAGTATGATTATGAATTTAAAGACATTCATAAAGACAATGAACTACAAGTCTTATGAATAGGTAAGAAAGCCGACTTGTTGTTTGTTTGTTTGGCGGGTTTAAACAGTAAACCTGGATCGCTAAACAACTAACTAGGATTTTGTCAGAGATGTGCTCCGTGTATCTAGACCTTAGATTTGCCCCCAAATTTTATGACTTGACTCGAACGGAATTTTTTCTACTAATTTTAGCTTCGGTAGTACGCACGGTAGCCGTCGTGTCAGCAGTATTAGATTATTGTGCCGAGTGAGTTTTTTATATCAGTGGTTCACAGAAAAATGTGTGCGGTTACTCGACATCGTCAACACATACACACGTGTGTATGAAAACGATACACTCGATAGTATGTAACAACCATCGTGAGTTATTACGCCAATCGCGTAACAACATTCGTACGTTGTTACGCATAACTGCTTGTATGTAACAACACTGCTAATGATGTTACGTTCTATTTGTTACGCTCGAATGTTGTTATGTACTAGGACCAGTTCTGGCCCTAAGAGATCCCAGCTGCACCACTTTTAATTTTCACTGTGGTGCCCGGACAACCCTGGCTTATACGACTCCCCGGTGGACCCCGGTCTGACCGATGCGAACCGCTTAGCTTAGCAGGCTGCCGGCGGGTTTACCAGGGTGTTCGGTCTGGCCCCTATAGTGGCCCACGTGTCTAATGGTATGGAGGTCCCCCTGAGGGAGGGTCGTCCCGTAAGCCTGCTCACAGGTAATAAGGCTGACCGTCTTTCCCTCATCTTCTGTTATTGGGTCATATGCCCTATGCCCAGATCAAAATTCCCTAACCGTAGGGCCCATTTTCGAAGGGATCTAATGAGCCATGGAATCATTCCATACCCCCGGCGCCAGCGCCCGAGAGCGAAGGAAAACGACCGGACGAGGGGAGGAAGGCGCGAGCGAAACAAGAACGCGGCCCACTACTCTTGAGAAGGGTGTGGCAGAGATTCAATTCCAGCAAGTCTAATGCTGCTACTTGAGCGGGCAGCGAGGATAGGGCAGCGGGAAAACGACAAGGCAGGAGTGAACATCATGATGGCTGCGTGCGGGACGGGGTCGGGTAACTTAGATCAAACAACATTGAACACCTTAGTGGGGGTCGTGTATTATTCTTGCACCAGAGAGCCTGAATTATGTTAATATATTTCGCCTACTAAATTTCACGCGCGAAACTTTTTTCCTTGGTTTTCCCATTTTTGACAAAAATAAAAACATAAGTATACTTTCATAAAAACGACAAAGTCACCCACAGGGGTGTACATAACAATGACGTATTTGACACCAAAAGTGTGCCAAAGGCACACCAGTTACCTAAGCTGGTAATTCAAAACGGCCGAAATTAGACTCCCCCTTTCAAGCTTCCTTTGGATAAGGAAATGATGTCATGTGCGCTTCAATCGGGTTCTTTTCGAAACGCGGAACCCTCAACCCAAAATTTGTCATTAAGGTTGTCATTTGCCTACAGTGTTGCTCCTAGAAAATTTACTACCGTTCGTGGTGCCAACCTAAATTTTCCTTTGAATTGTCATGCTCGAATCGCAGAAGCGCGAGCGCAGCACTTTCGGGAGCGCAAGGCATCCAACGACCCCTCGGAACCCACAAGGGCTGCCCCTATTCCTATACCTAAGCAAGAAAATTTTAAAGCTCCGTGAGATGCCTCGGGCGGACCTCTTCCACGCGTCCGCAATAGAAAAAATCCGTCCGGGCTAAGCACGACTCCAAAATGTAACTTCCGAAATTCCCTTAGTCAAAATTTTGAACGACGACGCTCTTAAAACGTTTGAGTCCTCGGCGCTGCACCCAGCAAACATTTAACGCAAAAGTTGAATTTAATAATGTATAGAACTTCTCCCGTTCAAGTGCGATTCAGAATCAAGGCAATTCGAACAATAATAAATATACAACATGAACAGCTTTTAAAATAGGTGTCAAATTTTAACGCGGCAACCTCCGTTCTACAACTTAATACGCGCCGAATGTACGTTACATGACTCACTCCCCTGGGCACCAACAATGCTCGCACCCAAGGGAGTGGGGAACCAGTCGAGTGTGTGCACTTTCCCCTTGTTTCTACAATTTAGCCCCAACTTTGACCGCAATTTGTCGAAAACTCAACCCACTCTCCGCGGCGCGGGCACAGCACTACGGGAGCGCGAGGCATCCAACGGACACTCCAGCACCCGCAAGGGCTGTCCCTTGTCTTAAGCGTGAGCAAAATCAAAGCGACGAAAAGCCTCGGGCGGGCGTCTTCCACACGGCTGCATGTCGAAGAGCCCACCCGGGCGAAGAGAAACACAAAAGCAAAGACAAAAGAAAGAATTTTTCAAAATTGGCGACAACCGCCAAAACCAACTACTTTCCACGGGTAAGAAACTGGACTGGTCCCGTTTTCCAATCGCTCTATCTCCTTTTATACCTTAAGCCTTAGCCCCCCCATTTGGTGCAGATTCTTGTCTACTGGTACCGTAGAACCGATAAGTTTTAAAACAAAAACACAAAGTTGTAAAATAAAGCTGTAAAATAAAACCATACATATACATATAACGCCTGTATACTACAGTACTGACCGGCCATTTAAACTTGAAAAGGCAAACAACGTACAGTTGCCCGCGGAGAACACTGGTATGCTATGATCAGTAGCCGAGACGTGCCAAGTCAGCACGCAATCAACAAAACCGTCCGCTGGTCGGTGCGTCAAAATTTTCGGAGGAAAATATAAGGGCGCTCAGGGCGGCGTTTGCTCATAGGGATATCGGCATGTTTTTGCCGATATCTCGTGAACGAAAGACAGCAGGCAGTCGTGGGCAGGACCAGAATTATGCGCTGGCAGACCGGCTGGTGCAGAAATTAAAAATGTAGTTGTATCTCCCAGGAGAGGCCCGTTAGAGGCCATTTTAAGCGAGCAAAACCCAAAACTTTGGTGTCCCACTTGGGTTTAGAGGATCCTGAGCGGACCCGTGGGGGTGGGCGGCCCCGGTTTTCAACTAAACGGTTAGGGTGGGACCCGATAGGTGTCTTGGGCTCCAAAAATCGGGGACTTTTAGTTATCTTGGATGTCCTCGTGGACGTATAAAATCGGAGGCTTAAGCGCCTGTTCGGGGGTCCGTAAGTATTTAGGGGAACCAAACTTTTAGACCCGCCTGGCCAATTTGACACCCCGAGGAAGTCCTTTATAAGGTTTGGTAACCCCCGTTCCTCGGAGTTGAGTAGAAAACTCAAAATTTTGACCTTTGCCGCGCACCGTAAAATAGTGTCTTAGAAAGTTTGTATCCGAAATTTCGTTAACTTTAGACCGAAAATTTGGTTTATTTGAACATGATCAGCCTAGGTATCGGAACTTTGAACTCATCCTGACAAATTTCTGACCCTTTACATATTTTATATACATATATATAAGCAATACGTATTGAAGGCATCAGCTAGTAACCCCTCGGGGAGTGCGCTGGGATCAGACTCAGGGCGACACTTTTCTTGTCCTACCAAAATTCCCGTAGTATCCGTTGGTCCCCGGCTTCTCCGAGCGCACACCCGTTCTTCACAGCAAATATAACATTATATAATATAATACGCGAAACAATTTATAAACAGAATAAGACATCAATTTATTTCACAAGGATCGACCGGACACCCCTAATCATAATACTAATCTTAAGTTTGCGGTGCCAAAATCGTTCCGGACACCTTCGGGCGCTGGAGTGTGACCTTACGAGTATAACACAAATGAAATACAATGATTTATTTTTTATTAGGCAATACAATATTACACAGTTATCAATTCATATGACCACATTCCACCGGTATCCGGTCGTCCATTCCCTCCTTTTTCTACAGTTTTGGTGTACCGTAAGCATCCTACCACTTTCATAGAAATTGGGCTGTTACATCTCTTAAAAATTTTTGGATTTATTAGACTCTTTACTTAGGGTAGAAGTGTAAATCAAATAGAAAATAGGTTTGTGTGAAATTTCGCCGTTGAGTCCATACATGCACAGCCCGTTATTCGATTTAGCTTGAAAAATTTGAAGATTGTTATGAAATTCAACGTAAAATTTCCAAAGGTTTTAAGATAATGCGTGAAAATTTAAGAAAATTTGCGGGAAAATTTGTAAAAATTTGCCAGATTTCCAGAATTTCCGTAAAAATTTAGTGAATTTCGCTAAATTTCGATAAAAATTTCATAATTTTCAGGGTAGAAGGGCGACTTGGTTGTATGCTATCCCATGTATGCAAGAAAATTTCGTCCCTTCTCCGTTATTTTCCGGATTTTTTGGAGTTTTCCCTTACGGGCTAGACTGTTAGAATGAGGTCTGAATTCCTGTGAAATTTCTTATCTTACTTATTTCGCGTTGTTTCTCTTATATACATTCTCATTTATACCAATTACACTTCACTTTATATGATAACAATTTATATATATACATATTTTAGTGGCACGTACCTCCAAAGGTCTTGATTGAATTGGTCACTCCCAGGAAAAGGTCCGGGTTGCCAGGGTGCCTGACCAAGGAGTTCCCTTGAGAATTATGGAAATGTTTCACCGTTGAACTGGTTCGCGGTTTAGCTTGGGTATGAAAATTCAGAAATTTTATTCCGGGGAAAATATTATTTATTTATTAAACTTGGGCGCTAGGTTGGTTTGGTCTAAGTTAGTCGGTGTTGCTAGTGCTTCGTATTCATCGAGTCTCGGACATCATCATCTGGGAGATTTAGCCTCGCGCCTTGGTTGCCTTCCACTCGCTTTCGCTGCTGCTCGCCGCCATTAGCCCTATTTAGGCTTCATTCACAGTTTTTGTCAACGCTCGCATGAACCTACTCGTTCGTAGTGCCATTCTCACCTATTCTCGCGGGTTCGGTATCGCCCTCAATGCGTTAGACGCCCTAATTCGGCGTCCCTCACTAACCGGCTTACCCACTCACGCAAGTTCCGCCGGCAATAATGGGACACCGTCAGTTTGTTAAAATGCGGCCTTTCCTACCAATCCATATGTGGCTCGTCCCGTTCTCACGCGTCCGCAGTGTGAAACGCAATCGGCCAGGAGAGCATATAGACGTTATGGAAAGTGTCATGCTGCCGCCGGTGATTAGCCATTAGTTGTTTGAGCTCGGCCGTCCAGGACAGAGCATCCTTGTTGGTGGCAGCCCATCGAGGCGCCGGTGGAGCTATGACGATGGCGGTAGTAGCTGCGACTCGACGGGAGAGTACGCCTAAGTGCCGCCTGAATTTGCGAAAGGCGGCGCTCGGCAAGGATGCGTGGAGCTGCTCCATTGGTGCCTTGCGGTACACGTACTGGACCCCGCCGAGGATGACGATAGAGTCGGTTTGCGGGGTTAAGATAGCGTTGGCCAGCTGCAATATCCGCACCATGGTTGATCCGGGCCACCCATTGACAATCCACTTGTTGTCGGCGGCCATTTCCAGGATAGGTAGGGCCAGGGCGTCGCCTACCACAATCGTCCTGGGCCAACGAACGTTACCGGTAGCACGATAGTCCCGTACTTCCTCAAGTATTCTGCCCATGACGTCGTGGCAGCGCGTCGGGGCTTCATGCTGTTGCAGCTGCTGATTGGTGCGCCCGTCACCCTAGAAGTTGTCCGTGGTGGCCTCCAACAGTTGTTGGTCGTCGGTCAGTCGCAGAATCCGCGCATATTCCGGTATGGCGAATTTACTAAGTAGGATCGGCCGCATGATATGCTCGAGGAGCGGCTTGAGGCAAGCTTGGGTGACACCGTCGATGAGCTCGTTCTTTAGCTCTCGAGCTCGCATCTTGAGCTACAGCGGGGAGCCGGTCATTTGTAGTAACTCCCGGACGGCATCGGTGAGATCCAGCAACGAAAGTACCTGCACTTGGTAGTGCTTCTCAACGGTTGACAAGGTGTAGCCGCCGTGGGAGAATGGTGCTGGCGGTTCGTGCATGTTCGACAGCTCCGGCCATTCGGTACCGTGAAATAAAAATGTCACGTATGGCTTGGTTAAGTCCACACGGTAGGTTGGAATCACCGGTAGCTGGAACCAGGGCGATTCAGGCGGGGCGAATGGTCCGACCACTGGTACGCGCCTGCGGGATTGCCTCCGAGTCCGCTCGGCTTCGTCGCTGCGTCGAGATTGCGAGGTGCTTGCCATCTGCAAGAATAAAGTCAAATAGATATTTGGATTGCCGTTACGTAGGGTCGCTCTATTCCGCTAGTCGCTCGCTGGTTCGATCTTTCTGCTCTGCCTTACCTACGCGTCGACTCGTAGCTGCTACTCTACGCGTCTCCCTTACCTGCCCAAAACGGTCACTTCTTCCCCTCTTCCCCCGTTTTAAATGGGTACGGCCTTACTCTTGCAAACCGCAGGGCTCGGATTGACTAAACAGGCGGGCCTCACCCATGCGCCAAAACATGTCTGTGCGCGGATCAGTTCTTCGGTCCAGTCACGCAGTTGCGGCCAGAATGGTGTAGATACCACTGGCTCGGTCCACCGTTGGCGCTCTTTGCCCTTATTAAATGGCCCGATTGAGTCCCATGTCTCGATACCACTCAGCGTGCTGGGCCAGTTTGGCATAATGAGGCTCATGAGCGCCTGGTGTCCCTCCACCATTCTGGTTCTCCGCTCGACTAGTTCATTAAATCAAGCTGTACTGTCGACCTTGAAGTCGTCCCAGTGTGGCGCCGGTGCGGTGATGGCAACGGCCGAGTCTGCCCGGAGCCGTTGCTCAAGGACTATCAAGTGCGCTTGATTCGCTTGAGGTAAGTACCAGGTGAGAAGGCCTTGTTCGGCAGGTGCCAGACGTCTCGGTAACCGCTTATAATTACCCGTTTGCGGCGTCAGGAATGCGTTCGCCCAGTGGATCAACGAAATCATGTTGAGCCCGGACCGCACAAAGGTTATCCGATTGCGGTCGTCGGCCACGTCCAGCAAAGGCAAGGCGCGCTCATCAACGACGACGATGACCCTCGGCCACCGCACTTGGCGGTCCCGGTGGAAGGACCGAATGTCACACAGCAAATGGCCCAATACGTTATGGTGCGCTGGTTGTTTTGCGCCACACTCGCTCCGGTGAACACCCATGCCCCAGAAGATGTCGAATTAGACGCTCAGGAGCGATTTGTGGCCCGAATCGTCCAGCTCTTCCTAGTAATCGAGCTCCTGGAATTTCGCCAACAGGATTGGGCGCATTACATGTGGCTGGTACGACCTGAACCACCGTCGAGTGTCTGCGGGCAGAGTGCGCAGGAGGGCTACGCTGCGTAGTTGTACCTCCGTTGGCGACATCCGCTGGTCCAGTATGTAGGCGACGACGGTGACGAAACCTAACAATTCCAAGATCGTTAGGTAAAAGTGTTCGGTAGCTCTACCGAGTTGGTGGCCATTGTGTTTGAAGCCACCTTGTAGGTAGTGTTCGTTTGCCAACATGGCCCGATTGGATCGTTTGAGCGCGACCGCGTCCCAGAAGCTTGAGCTGCTCATGTGGCTTCGGGAAACGGTCGGATAACGATGTCCATCACACACCGCAGGCGTGTATAGCACTCCTTGCGGAATTCGGGGCGCACGAAGATCGTTGTGGCTGTAGCTGCGGCGCATCTAAAATGGAGGAAGCACTTGTAAATTTACATGGTATGGATAAAAATTAGGTCTGCCTTAAGTTTCACCCTTTTTCTGGGTTTTGTGGGGGAATTGGGTTCTACCTTGGTGTACGTGCCATCGGGTCGAGTAGTTTAATCCACCTGCGGGTCCGACTCATCAGACTCAGAATCCTCATGGGGTGGTGGTCGAGGTACACGCTGTCGCCATGCGGCAGGGTGTAATTCTTGGCTAGAGGGTAGCGTGGGAACGTGGTTGGTGGTAAGGTCCCGCCTGGAGAGCACTCTTCCCTTAAAATTTTTCTCGGGGTCAACAGCGGTGCACTGGTCATTGAGGTAATGACGCTGGTGGATTGTGCGCGTGTGGCGGAAGCTAGTCTAGTTGAGGTTCCTGTGGTCTCACTAATGATTGTCCCTGGTTCCTGGAAAGTCACACGTCTGGGTCTGCGTAATGCGTCTCCTACTTCTTCGTGTGATCCTGCACCATATGGCCTAAAGTCCAGATCTCTAGCCTGTCGATGTAGGAGGTGTCTAGTTGGGGCTGTTGCATGGGTGGTACTGAGTCGTATTATTCCTGAAGAGGTGGTGGTGGCAGTGGTGCGTACCAAGTCAGTAATGGTCACCGTGGACGGTCCCGGTTGTTCGGTGCTGGTAAACTGAATAGTTGAACCTCCTCGGGCAGATACGATTTGCTTCCGTTGGGTGGGCCATCCGACAAGGGATTTTGCTCGCTCGTCCGGCGGTTCGCGTGCACTTCCTCGCTCGCCCGGCGGTGCTCATGTGCTTCCTCGCTCGTCCGGCGGTGCTCGTGTGCGAGGAGGGGTACCTAAAATTACCGGGCGGCCGGCTCTTTTCCGAGGGCCTGGTGTTTCACTGCTTGATCCCGCTAGCGTGAATTCGCTAAATGAGTCAGAGGCTCCCGGTTGCAGGGTAGGCGTCCTAGAGCCACTGCTTGATGTTCCTAGTCCTGCTTGACAGTGTCGCTCGGCCGAAGATGATTCCTGCGAGGTTTGGCTAGTTAACTCGTCGTCTGCTTCGGCTGCTCTCACGTCCATTGTCGTACCTTCTTCGGAGGTCTCCGACAAGTAACTGGACATTGGTCACCCTAGAGGTGGCTAAGTCATGGGCGCCTCGAGAAAGACCCACTGGTGAGGAGACATAGGCCTGTCAGCGGCTGCTGGTGGAGCGCTATAAGGACGCATGGTGGTATAATCTCCTATGGTTTGGGTTGACATTTCCATAGGCACTCGCAGGCGCGAGGCCATGATGTGTTCAGCTGGCCGCGATTGAAATAACGGGTGGTCCTGTGCGGCGAGCATGATTGCGTAGCGTAGATCCCCTGAGGTGTATGGTCCCGGTACGGCGATTCCCCCAGAAGCTCCGCGTGGCGTGGTAGACAGCGTGATGTCCGCTGGGTAGAAATGTTGTCCCTCAAGTACTCCAACACCCACAGTCGGCACTTCGAATGGAACTTCCTCACTGGTAGCCACTATCCTTTCCATCGTGGTCACTGGCACTCTATGTTGTCCATACTCTACCTGCGTGTCTCGGCTGCCAGGTTCTGGAATGTATGAAAATGTCTCTCGGCTAGTCACCTGCTCCTGCGCTATTGGTGGCCAGGAAGGTTCTATTTCCCTATCCGGGTCGATTAGTGGGATCCGATTCCTGACCGTCCTTGGATTTTGAGGTTCGTAGTCGTCCGTCCGATACTCAATATGTTCCATCGCTGCTTGCTCAGCTACGATGTCAGCGTAGGTCCGACGGTATAAATTAGGGTCGTTAGGGTCACCTATTTCTATATATTCCGTATCAGAACTATCACTGACTGCCGCTCTTACTGTGCGTACAGCCACTTCGTCTACCGGTTCTATTTCAGTAACAAAATCCCGATCAGCGATTATTTGTTGGGTTGCCTTACTTAAACCCCTTTCCAGTACGGAACCGTGTACCTGCACTAATCAGTCTCCTACATTGGATACTGGGTCTAATGCCGTAAAACATGGCTTAGTTTTATTAATGTGTACGACATGGGCCATGCCTTCTGGATTAGAATGCATTCTTACGCGCATGCACGGCGGGTGATCCCTGATATTTCGTATGGTCCGCACCATCCAGGCGTGAGTTTTCTAGATATTCCTGGAGTGGTATCGTGTCTATAAACCCAAACTAATTTTCCTGTATGATAGCGTGGTTCGCGAGCTCGCCTATCGTACCTTAGCTGATTTAATTCTTGCGCGGCTTTCATTGATTGGTATGCACGCTCCCTAATAGAAGCCATCCAGCGCTGCGCGTTGGCCCTATAGGAATGTGCTCCTGTGTATCCAGTGGCTGCACTTTGCGTGTCATATTCTCCGGGCAACCTAGGGTAAAATCCATGCATTAGCAAAAACGGTCGGTAATTTGTCGCTGTGTGTACCGAGGAATTATAGACCATTATGCAAAATGGTAGGGATACATCCCATGAGGTGGTGATCATGCTGTGGTACACTCACTCGTAACAAGTATAGTAGTGTCCTATTGAATCTTTCAATTTCACCATTTGCCTGAGGGTGATAAGCTAGACTCATGTGCCGAAATATCTGCATTCCTTGGCACAACTCTTTGAACATGTGCGCTGTGAAGGCACCTCCTCTGTCAGAATATAGCTCCCTGGGAGCTCCGTACCTGTTGACTACCTCATATAGGAATATATGGGCAGCTGTGCGAGCATCCTGGTGCCTTAATGGCACTGCTATCGCAAACTTTGTAAATTGGTCGATAAATGCAACGACATAGCGAATACCTGCCTGCGACCTGACCTGAATATCCAGTATGTCTACAAATACACGGTACATTGGTTGATTTGCCAACGGAACCCTACCCAATCCGGTGATTATCCGAGAAATTGGGTCCTTCGCGGACTAGCATAGAGTGCACCACCTGATCGATTGTTGTACGTGTTCAGACATACCCTTCCAATAGTAGAACTGTTTTAATTTAGCTATAAGCCGGTCACGGCCAGGATGCCCTCCTTTCAAAATCATTGGCATGCAACGTTGGAAGGCTCCGGGGGACGAATCCGGCAGGACATTATACTCGTACTGTCTGTGTACCGTCACGAAATACGTCTTATCCTTGGTTTCGGGGTATAGTTCTAATTGCCAAAATCCTTTATTTAGGTCTAAACTTGACATTAGTTTCGTGTTCCTGAGGCACCCTAGCACTACCATCTATGCGTGGCAGCGGATGCGCGTCTTGTTCTGCTACTGTGTTGACCTTCCGAAAGTCGACACATAGTCGGAGCGAGCCATCACTC
>JASANE010017228.1:0-11865 GCA_030248225.1 Trileptium ribeirensis
GTTCTTGGTTCAGTTACGTATTGCTATCGGCGGTTGCATTTTCCCTGTTTTAGCATTGGGTTCGTCGCATGCAGTCAAACCACTGTCTTCTGAAACAGTGACTGTTCGAAAGTTGTGTAGTTCAAGCGACAATCGTCCATTGTGCAAACAGAACGTCATTATACTTAGTCGTTTGATGAAGGATATGCGAAAGCGCCTGAATATAGAGACCAATATGAAAAATACAAAGGCTGCGCGAACCGAAACGATGCTAGGTTTAGATAAAGGTTAAGAGGGTGTTTATTTCGGTTTTCGCAGAATCAGCACCCATCAAATTTTTTAATTATTTTTAACGGCACTTTCTTGTATATAATTATTTTTTGAAATCAGTTACGGTTTATGAAAAATTTATTACGAAATATTCTAAGGAAACGCGTATCATCGTGGTGTATTAGTTATTGCCAGCTGATGGACATAATGAGTTATGTACATACTATATGGGGAACGTTAATGTTTAGAAGAAAGAACGGCTTACAGGGGGGCGCGTGAGCGGCAGGCCCTACTTACCCTCACATCTAGTCGCAAGTCTTACATACATAAAATGCGAAGCTTAGACTAACACTTGGGCTTGTGGCGATAACGGTATAGCTTCCTTATTGCGTTTATGCAAAGGTTTTTTCTACACGAGTGCCAGTTGATGATGTTATCGTCTTTGTTGGCTGCTTTTTAATCCACGCACATGCAAAAATTTTATTAGCCGTAAAAGCCAACTTTGGGAAATGATAACGACAGCATTATCGATACGACAGAATTGTATGAAAAATGCCGAATGAAATTATCCTGATTTGTTATAACGTACTTAATGCATAATAATGCTGGGTTTATACTACATTAAAAACGATATGCATACTATAAAAATTAATGCCAACAGAAACAGAGATTTCGATAATTTAACAAAAGATAGCAAAAATTTAGTTACTTAGCTGGTGTTTGGAAAATTTCGTGAAATTTTATTACACCTGGTCACTGACGTGTTGATATAGAGGGGAATGGCTAAAATTTTAGGTTGTGTCAGGGCAACGCATCTTCAGATATGATTCATATAATATCTCCATCTGTTTGGGAGCAGGAGTTGAACAGTACTACATGTTTCTGGCTAAAATCAGCCCGAATTTTGTTATTATCGCTTCTAACCTAGATGTACATTTATATGTACAGTACTCGCCAAAAACGAGTGTTATCTTTCGTACGAACGAACATCGAACAGCAATGCGATAAAAATTATTTATTCGCGAAGAACACTGGAACACTTTCCGAAGCGCTATCAAGTAATTATTAAAAAATGCTCCAAATGTCGGACATGTCTTGAACATATTTCGAATAAAAATTTGAATTTATCCAACGAACTTTGAGTGAACATCGAACGAACAGCACTAATTTCTGGCAAGTGTTGTAGAGCCATGGACAGAAGTACAAGCAAAGCTTGCGAATAGCTATTTAATAGCCGTTAATTTTTGGCGACAAATTTGCTTTTATTTCTGTCCATATAATTATTGTATCTAAGTAGACCGAAGAGGTCAAATTTTCGCAGTGCATGCTTTTCAGTGGCTTTTCAGCGTTAATAATGTACCGAGAAACACTTTTCAGGGGAAGTGCAGCGGTACGACACTACATTTTATGACCAGCGGTATATCCTTAAATCTGTCTAAATTTAGCTGTTACACACTGTAAGATGTTTACGGGTATTAATACGATTGGGATAAATTTTTTTAATGCGTAACTACGTTAGCTACCGTGCTACTTGGTTAAAGTGAAACAGAATTATAATTAGTACTGTAAGATGTTTACGGGTATTAATACGATTGGGATAAATTTTTTTAATGCGTAACTACCTTAGCTACCGTGATACTTGGTTAAAGTGAAACAGAATTATTATAATTAGTACTGTAAGATGTTTACGGGTATTAATACGATTGGGATAAATTTTTTTAATGCGTAACTACCTTAGCTACCGTGCTACTTGGTTAAAGTGAAACAGAATTATTATAATTAGTACTGTAAGATGTTTACGGGTATTAATACGATTGGGATAAAATTTTTTAATGCGTAACTACCTTAGCTATCGTGCTACTTGGTTAAAGTGAAACAGAATTATAATTAGTACTGTAAGATGTTTACGGGTATTAATACGATTGGGATAAATTTTTTTAATGCGTAACTACCTTAGCTACCGTGCTACTTGGTTAAAGTGAAACAGAATTATAATTAGTACTGTAAGATGTTTACGGGTATTAATACGATTGGGATAAATTTTTTAATGCGTAACTACCTTAGCTACCGTGCTAATTGGTTAAAGTGAAACAGAATTATTATAATTAGTACTGTAAGATGTTTACGGGTATTAATACGATTGGGATAAATTTTTTAATGCGTAACTACCTTAGCTACCGTGCTACTTGCTTAAAGTGAAACATAATTATAATTAGCACTGTTTAAAAGCAAAATCACTTCTTTGTTTTAGCGATGATTTCTATTAAATCCGGTACGTATGGAATAATTTTGCTCTGGTTTTGCAGTGTGCATAACCTCATACGACACACATTCACGTTGAATATTCTGCATACAGCAGCTCACAAACACATTAAAGATTTAAAATGCTAATACTGGATTACCAGATACGGAATAATTATGCATATGTTTTAATACTTTTTAAGAACAGCTGCACGGTGCTATCAGCTTGTATTGATCGATTGTGACCGATTTTGCACATATAGAATGAAAATGGAAATAGCGTGTACATAAGAATATAATAATTATATATTATACATATTATGTAAAAACCAAAACAAAATGGTCCTCGTAAATGCTAAACTAACTGCATCCACAACCATTGTGAAAATATAACAAAAATAAGTTAAGTTTTTTAGGTATCATGTTTACTGATCACAGGTACTGCTGAAATCATGTATGCTTTCCTAAATTTAATATACCCACAGACCAACCTATTTTGTTGGCCTGTCCACAGCCATCCGAAAAGCGAGGGAACTTTGGTGGGGGCATTTTCATTTTCAGGGGTAAATTTCAAAGTGTGTGTGGGGGGGTGGTACATTTTGCCTAAAATGCTAAATAATTCCTTATTTTTGTGTGTTTTTACTTTTGAAGTATTTTCAGGCTATAAAACGACGTTTTAACATTAAAAATGGTGGTTTAAACACATTTTGCATACAAAAACCATAAATTGAGACGAAAATTTTTGGAGTTAGTTGAACATGGAGGGTTTCGGTCGAGTGGGGAGACGGACATGGGGGAAACTCTCGAATATGGGAGTTGGAAAGTGGGGGCCTCCACCCTCCCCCAATTTTGTTCTTTTGTAAAATTTGAACCGCTGAACAATTTCTAAAAGGCCAAAAAATCTATTTTTTATTCGCGAACATCAAGTTTATTCTCGAACAAAATTTTGTCGTATTTGATTTAGAAAAAGTAATGGTCGCGAACAATGTCGGCCAAACTATATTATCGTTTCGCTGTGCTATCACAATTAAATTCAATTTGTTCGCGAGCAAAAACGTATCCTAATTGAAAGGTACGAAATGTTATTGTCATTACATGATTAAAACTCGCTAATTCTGTGTAGCAATGAATAAAATATAGTTTCCAGTTTGTTTCGCTACAATGAATGTGGATTCCACATCGCCTTTTACAAAATATGAGAGTTATTGGGTTATCTGAAGTTTAGCCACGCACGATGTTATACGCATTATTACTTTTATTATAAATAATGACTCCTACTACCAGGTATATAATGTATTATACCTCTAAGTTTACTTGGTGTTATTGTTTTCTTTATTCATGAATAAAGCTTTTAAACATTTTATTTTGTTAATATTATAATCAAATTGTTACTGCACGTTTTCAGGTTGTCGCGGTATTACGTCCAAATGCGACATCAGTCTTCAGAAGAATAATGACGTAAGCACGTCATGTAGTAGTTGATTTTAAGAAATTCGAAATAATTTTTATAATTTATATTTTTTGCGTAACATTTTGGAACGGGACTGGTTTCTAATGCACCATCACGCATTTTATGAAACCAAACGGCGTCCCGGGTAACTCTCAATGTCAGGTCTGACTTTGAGTTTCGGAAAAAGGGGGGTGGAGAAGGACAAAGGGGCAACATTTTATTACAATATTGTTATAATTATTATACAAAACGGTTTTTTGAATGGGCCAAGGGGAATCAAAATACACGAAAACGGCAGTATCTCCTCTAAAGCTCGATCTGTTATGGTATGTATATGGGGTTATTACCGTTGGGTTTACCCTAGGCAAATAGTAGATTATAGCAGACATTAGTTCAGAAAAATGCTTATTTCAACCGTGTAGTTTTATAATTCAAAGATGAACATGCTCACATCTTCTGGCATGGTGTAGGCAAGGGTAGGCGTCATCTAGGAATCATACATACATTTCGCAAATAGCAATTAAACACCTGAACGATTCGCGAAAAATTTCCCTGTATTTCTGAGCGTGACTGTAGATTCTGATAGGTACTGTACTGAATAAGGTACATCATAAAACGTTTAAAACCAAATATATAAATTCAATTTTTTATCTAAAATTAACAAAGAAGATCACATGGCTGGTGCTTATAATAATTAAACTACATAATGTAATTGCTGAAATTTTGTTGCAACTCTAATAATTTAGCAACCGATCGGGGTATATCGCTATTTTTTACTTTGGGTGGATTTAAATCTGTCTTCAACTACAATGGTATGCATTTATCTCTGCCAGTTTGGGCGCTGGGGTAAAACAGTGCCATGCTTTAGGCTAATATCAGGCCGTTTTTGCGATTATAGCTTGGAACTAGGTTAGAAGTAAACCGATTCAGCTACACTTGTAACAGTGGATCTGAACTTAGATGACTCGTATGTGGAAGTAGTACGGTAAAGTCAACGCTTGTATGAGAACACAGCAGGGCAAATTATAGCTTTAGTAAAAAACCTAAGCTAATTTTGTCGGCTCTTCTCGGCTATAGCCCCCAGCCCGATGTACATAATTTCAGTAGATCTATGATAAAATATACGCTTAGAACCGCATTAACGACCGGGATCGGATGGTGTCATAATCAGTTCAATTATTTCATGGGTTAAGGTGCTACGACGGTCATCTAAGTAAAATCCTATACCTTCTCTTGCATGTAAATCGAAGAACTCAGCAGATTTTGACATCATTCCACTCAGCTCAGGGAATGATATATAGAAATAGAAATATTTTTGTCATAAATATGGTTCTGACGGTGATATTTAACACTTTCCACGAACTTTATCCAGTGGTACCAAAATTGACTGTGTTTCGTCGAAATTAACAATTTTTGGGCTGAAGGCATTTAGCATGTTCACGACAATGTGTCGTTATAACCTATGCACAATAAAGCGTTTGAATTCCTATAGTTATTTTAAAGAAATTACTTTGATCAAATATTTTCACTATGATAATTTCGGAAACAACGAAAACACCCTTCTACCCACCGGTAGGTAACATTTATTGTTCACGAAGATGGTTCATGTTATGGTTTCATGCTTCTGGTCAATGTTATCCACACTATTACCCACGATGCCCTTACCTACATGGTGGGTTAGATTATTTACTGGGTTAGAAATTCATGCACATATCGTTCAACCAATCACGCCGAGTTTGACTGGGTTTTGCATGCGCAGTGATGGGACCTTCCAAGTGCGTCCGCTTCTTTCACTATCACCGTGCATTATGTCTTGATACTTGTGATTACACTTTACTATTCGTTGTCAATGCTTATTATCTTGTGCCTCTTGGCAGCTAACTCTGCGTCAATGCTGGAGGTTTGAGAGAGCTTTGTTCGCTGCTTATATGTGGACTGAACTGTGGCGGAGGCCAAATTTTTCACCTCCTCTGAAGCGGATGTGCAAGTCATCTACAAATCAAACAGTGGCACTAAACGAACTCTCAAAGCAGTTTTTAGGGTTATAGCGTATTGTAATACATGCTGAAGCCTGTTTTGTATGCATTCCTTGATAAAATGAACACTTCGCTGCCGAGTAACGCTGACTTTGGTAGCATATTTTGCTTTATTCGTATTTAAATAGTTTATTTTCTGCAGTGCCTGGGACATGGTTACCGATACCGTGGATAACCCTCATGAGAAATATTCATCATTTTTCTGTTCACCGTATTCGTCAACTGTTATCCACCGGTAGGTAACAGTGTTATCTGAGCATAAACAAACTATTTTCTTCGACAATGCCAAAACTTCGATAAAATTCATAGCCATTTCCCTTGAATCCGACAGGTGAAATAAAGTCAGTATTACCGACAACGTAACGACAGCGTGCTAGGCTAAAAGTCACATTCTATTATTACAGAATATAACTTATTAACAACCAAGCCGATTTGGCTCATTATGTTCACAGTGCAAAATAGGTTGAAAACCGTAGGTACATAATGTGGGATGATATCATTGACCTAATCAATGCTGCCCCACAGCTTCATTGCACTGTTCGGATAAAAGCATTAAAGTAATTTTACTAAGTAAAATTAGATTAATATGCTATCAACCCAACGATCTGAGTGCATCATCTAATAATTGCTCACATTCTGTACAAGAATTTATTACTATGTAACTTTACTCTTCTTTGTAAGTTGATGATCAGTTATCTGTGAACGTCTCTCTAAATTACATGCATATTCAAAACCCAGAATTCACCACCTTGACAGAAAGATAAACTACACTAATAAATATAAATTAATATTGATATGTACATATGTATTTACATGCTTTTATACATGTTTGCCATAGTTTTATTGCATGCCGTAGAGTTAGGGACGGAAGAGAAAGCCAAATGGGCAATATTTTATATAATCGTTAATAATACATTTGTATACAGTACGCACCAGAAATGACCATCGCATTTCTAGCGAGCGAGTTCGGGCGAACCTCGGATAAGTGGCTCGCTCGAGATTCAAAACTATTTACATTTTTAATAAATTCTATGTTTAGGATAAATTTATTTTGAGCGAGTCTCGAGCGAGCGTCAGTCATTTTTGATGTGTACTGTATGCATATATTATATACGTTTCTTTGCGTTTTTATTAGATTTGTATTAGATCGGCGTAAAATAATAATAATATTAATCATAATTTTATGAGTTAGATAATGGCATAATGGATAAAATAATTGCGAAATTTCACTATAATCGTATGAACATCGCTTCGTGGAAGAAAAATTTTTTCTCGGTCAAATTGAAAAATTTTAGTGGTTAAACTTCCGGCACTCGTGTAGAGAGAGCTGTACAGTAACTCAATAATTGGAGAGCAAATCGCTATCCGTAACGTAAGCGTTTAAGCTTCACATTTTATATAATGCTTACACAAAAGCCTAAGATTACTCAATGGGGGTGCTGCTCCCTCCCCTGGACACCCCGCTCTAAGAGATGTTCTTTCTTCTGAGGATATACATAATTTATTGTACATTACTGTAGAGACTTTCTCTGCACGAGTGCCAAACTTTCGAAGGTAGGGTGCCCAAACGGGATCAGCGGACGGATGTATCAGCTCTCCGTATCATCCCACACTGGCGTGTCATAATCGACATTGCCCGTTCGACTGGTAACCAAACAGATGACTTTGATGCTTTATGGTGGGTTATAGGGTTACACAGTTCTTGTTTTTTGTTGGACAGTAGAAACTTTACTGTTCAAAATAATACAGAACAAAATTTTAATTTTTTTATCAATTTTGGCTCGATGCAGATGAGATACAAAGAACTAAGAGTGTCTCCTATGTAGTTATTACCGAAACAATTTTGAATTGAAAATAATTGTATATTCACACGTTTCTCTTGGCTTTACAGTTAAAATTTGTAATTTTCATGCTGCATCATGCTATGCGAACGTTATATATGCCCTTTGTCACATGTTTCTTGGATTTCCTGATTAGAACAATGGGATTATTTTGATCATTACGACTATGCACTGTAGCTGATTGTATTGTCCACTTCAGCTTCTTAGGTTTTAGCGTTGTAATTCGTCGCTATTGATATGACATAGGTGAAACAGTAACTGATTTACAGAATGTGCTGTCTCAAAATCGATTATATATGTACGTTGGTTCATCACGGAAGGATAGCCTACGTATTTTTGGTTTCCCCCAGTGTTCAGTGCAAAGGGAATATTCTGTATGGTTCAAAACCTGCAACAGAAGGCTTGTCATTTATGTATTTATATAACTTTAAACCTTGATTCATTTCATGGAAAGTCACGGTTCCTACAGACATGATGGGTCATGCGAAGAGATTAATTATTTGCCATTGCGTAGTGATTACCTTGCATAAACATAATGCGTGAGTCTACTTTAAGTGCGTACAGTTGGGTTGATCTTTTGTCAAGTCTGTTCATAATCGTAAAAGCGATGAATGTACGCGCACTAAGAATTGTGATATAGCAACATGTACATAGGTGCTGTTTACGATCGCTATTTTGCGATTTAGCATCGAATTTTCTAACCGCCTACATTGGAAAACACGATTAGCAATCGTGTTTTTGCATTATAACACAATACACACATAGACCGCGAACATAGCTGTCGGGTTCAGTATGTCATTTGGTGAACGCGGACAATCGTGCGAAATGGAGAAATGTGCGCGTACGCATATTCCGTGGGTACATCGCAGAGCCCTTGTTCTCGTTCGCTAAAATGTGAATACAGATGGCAGAAATGTGAACGCGGAAGATGCAGTTAGTGATTTTCATAATAGGGCAACCATGGTATACGCTCCTAAAGAGGATTCACGCATAACGTAATAATAGATTGTTTCAGCTGCCGAAGAATCAATACAATTTTGGGCGAGTTAGTGCTCAACGCAGTAATAATCCAGATAGAGTAGTCGGAAACCAAGCACCAAAAAAGCGACGTAGAGCATTCAAAACAACAATCAGCAGTGCATTTGGCGACTTGTCAATTATCAGTAGTAAAACTAATGATTTGCGCGTGGTCAGCACCAAAAATTCTGACTCAGGGCAAAATTTTGTATTCGGTCAAATGTCACGGAAGCGACTTAAGAAGTTGAATAAGAAATGGCGGACTGACACAAAATTTACATCACAACCAAGTGGCAGTTCATCAGCTACTGGAGCTAACCGTACACCGCTGTGTCCTGCCGTCTTTGCCGGAGTTAGTAATTGTTTTCCAAGTGTGTCCACTGATCAATCAACGTCTGAACGCCCCACGCCTAATAGCATTCGGTCAGTTCATAGCATTCCTGTACAAAACTGGTTAACACAATCGATGACCACAAACTTAGTAGCTACTGGAGCTAATCGAACACCGTTGTTTAACTCAGCATGTGTTGGAGGTTCTGATTGCTTTCCAGCTGTCACACGGTTCAATAAAAAATCTACAATTCAGCAACCTATGTCCAGCGGCCAGTATTTTATGCAATTCAGTGATACCGTCAACCTTACCTCAGTTATAAAAAAGCAAACTAATAACTATAAAAGAGTTATCAGCTCAATCGATAAATATGGTGTCACAGGAAAAGGTCCAAATCTGGTACCAAAGAAGCGATGTATCGAAAAAAATAGCGGTATCGTGCAACAACGCGATCGTAAAAATTACTGTTCCAAAAATTATTTGGTGCCTGATTGCTCACAAGAGTCGAGTAGGCTCGAAAGTTCTTGCACAGAGTCGATTTCAAATATTGAAGCAGAAGCTTACCATGATAGTGAATTTGATAATGTCTCGTCTCATGATTGTCCAGATTCTTCGAGCATTACAAAGAACCAAATTCGCAACCAAAATCCAAAGGATAACTGTTTACTGCCTCTCGAAAAACATCTGTATCAGCTGAACAACAACGCGAACTGTTTGCAAGACACGGTTGCACAATCCTCAAGAATCGTCGATATTCAATCTGGTGCTTCTAAATCGCACGAAAAGCATAAAACGTTCTCCAACTTTCGTGACGCCGATCAAATGGCGAAAGAGTTTACGCGTGTGCCAACGGTGTCATCGAATAGTACAAACATTAATGTCATGTGCCGAATAAGCGGTAACTTGACATCACAGAAGGTGATAAAAGAAAATCGGCAAGATAACGATCGCACTGTGGTACTGACGGTTGGTCATCCTGGAGATAAAAAAGATTCAGGCACAGTTAATACTGATTCGAACTGTACATTTACTAAGAAAACACAGAAACCAAGATGTAGTGATCATAGTGGTAATGCTGTCCAGGCAAAGTCAAAAGATTCAGCTGTTGCATCGATAAAAGTTGAGTACGATGATTTAGAAGCAGCTCAAAACAATAATTGTGATGTGTCATTACTCCACCGTAGCGGATCTCAAAATCTGCTAAACAATCAAAATATACAATCAAAGCCACATAAGCAGTATGTTAACCGGAGCCAGACAACCGCCGATAATGCTCCCAACTCGAACTTAGCATTTAATCTTGAAATGTTTAAATTTCTTCGCATGGATCCGTCCTCAGTGCTGCCTTCACAGACACAGAGAAAAATTTTCGAAAAGATAAGACAAAAAACGTTGGTTGAATTAACGAAACAAGTTCAAGAGTAGAATATTGTATTATTTATTATGGAACTCGGCGTGGCAGATCCATACAAATGTAATGAAACTGAGATGTCGAGAACGGACAACTGTAAAGACCCATGTGAATGCATTTCGGGAGGCAAAAAGCACATAGCACCGCTTTTGCTTTATTCGACGTAAATCGAAGTAGCGCAAAACCTACGCTAATAAGAAACACAAAAGTATTTATAGTATACATTGCAATTAAGGGACATCCTTAATCGCTGCATATGGATTTAATATCAATAGTCTCTTAATACCAATTTATACTGTATGTGAAAAATTATGCACCATGTGGAAACAAAAAATTAGATTTTAAACATTAACGAATGTCTTTTTAACACTATGCACAGGTACATTATAAGGCTCCAACCAAGTTAGGGAAAATATTCAGCAATATTAAAGGCTTAGCGTAACTTTAAACAGGAGTTCGATTGTTGAAATGTTTAAAGAAGGTATTCTTTAATGCACATACAACAGCTACAGCTGTCCATTTTATGGTTGTGTCAACTTCACTCCTACCCATTATGCATGCATAATTATGTTACCTTGCTAACATAGTTGTTTTGTACCTAGTACTAACTCCTTTTGTAATTCAAGTCATTTTTGCTTTTATAATAGGGGATTTTTTGTTCTTCGTTAACCGGAAAGGGGCAAATCAAGCGTCAGACGGTGTATTATATACCCGCTTCTCCAAACTAACAAAATTATACACGCCTAGGGCGGACCAAGGGGAACTGAATGGGACATTACTCCCAGTTCATCTGGGGTCCAGCGATTGGACTGGTGGACAAAATGTTTTGCAATTATAAAAGTTTCTGAAAATGTCAATATACCTATGTATTTTTACGATTGATTGAAATTATGCATAATTAGAAAGCAAAATTTTTGATTTTTAGTGCCGCATGAGAAAATTGAGGATTATTTGCCCAAAATTCAAATATTTTTAGCCGAATAGTCGTGTAGGAAAGTACTACCATCGTTGCCATTAACCGCGACAGGCGAGAAAACATGGGAAATGAGATAAAATTGTGATATGAAAAACGGTAAATTTTGTTATCACACGCCGGAAATAAATTTTTTGTCCTTCCGCTACCAGTAAAAGAGGACTTTTAGCAAAATCTTATTACAATTCAACAAAAATATTAATATTATAGTTGAAAGCACCTAAATAGTTCAAGTTCTGGCATTTTTCAATTTTTATAATTACCCAGATTAATTGAATCAGTTATGGGTCGGAAGGATACGTAACTGAACGAAGTA